>CAIGRP010067181.1:0-19342 GCA_903798385.1 Fraxinus cuspidata | reverse complement strand
GTTTGGAACTGTTGTTGGCTAGTGGCAAGTTGTGTTAATTGTCTGGTGAGGGTATATATATATATATATATATATTGTTGGGATTATGTAATATCAAATACGACAAGTTAATATTGCATTATTGCTGATACATGTAAAATAATAAAGCAAATGTCAAATACGATTCATCAACTTAGTCATGTAAAATAAGTGAGAATATATCACGATTATGAATTAAATAAGTAGGATAAAAGTGGGAGCATAACATGAATAAGGATTTAGTGATGTGACACGTAGGTAAAAGTGGAATAACAGCAACACAAAGATTTAATTGATGCAAATTTTAAAGGAACAAGAATATAAACTAAGGATAAGAAATAGTAGATTCCCTGATGTTCGTCGAAGTAATTGAGTGCTAAATAACTGATCGTCAATGCAAAGAAACATTAGCTTCTGTTTGAAGTAACTGAACCGATCAGCAGGTCAAAGAGAGATACTAGTAAAATGTTAAAAATACTCTTTTTTTTCACACTATATTTTTTTTTCTTTTTTTTTCCACTCTTTTGTTTTTCACACTCCTTTTTTTCTCTATCTTTTTTTCACACTTTTTTTAAACTATAAATAAATTACACAAAATGGAGGCCCACACGGCGGCCTAATCAAATTACAGAACTAAGCAGGCCCAATTGAGGCCCAAAATAATACCACATAGACCTTTTATATTTTTTTACTAACAGTAGATTACACTTTCTAAAACAATAGGGGCCCAAACCGAGACCTAAAGTACTAAACAAACTTCAACCTAGTCCAACTAAAACAGGCCACAACTGAAGGCCCAAAATATCAAACAATATGAAAACTGAGGCCCACAGTGAAACTGGCCCAAAAGATAAACTAGGTGATGGGTTTTCTCCTTTTGTTCCTCCTTTAGCACGCAGATAACGGGATTATCGCCTCCTCCAAGTTTCTTCCCTATTTTCGCAGGTTTATTGACGGTGAAATTCTGGGTCTTCTCTGGGACGAAGTGAGTGAACTTCTTGGGTCGCCGGTTAGAACTCGGTGAAATTTTCTGGGTCACTATCGGGCGACGAGTTTGATGTAGAATCAATTGAAGAATGGGACTGGTGAGCGTTGTTGTCTATGGATTGAGAAGAGTTTTGAAATATATATTTTTTGCGTGAGGCGGCGGACTGGTGGAGTGTTTGTTTGCGTGGGGGTTATCGATTTTGAAGAAATCGGGGGTTGGAAAGTTGCAGAGACTGGTGGCAGTTTTGCAGTGGTGGTATGGTGGTCGGCTAGATGTTTGTGGTTAATTGTAGTAAACGAGCGACTGAGTCAATTGGTCATTTTGCAATTTGGGTGGATTGTTGGTGTGTACGGATTGATGCTGGGACTTGCTTATTGTTTTGGGGTGCAGATTGATTCGGGATCTAGAACAGGGAAGAAAGAAGCAGAGGAAGAAGAAGCAAGAGAAGAAGCAGAAGAAGAAGGGACGGGGAGGGAGAAAATGTGCCCCAAGCCACAATTCATCATATTCATCAACTGTCTAAATTACAATGTAAAAACCATATAAATAGTAAGAAGAAAATCCTAGTTTGATGGGTTTGGGTCAACCCTCTAGTACAAGTGAACGTAATTTTATTCAATCAATTCATCAACCGTCTTAATTACAATGTAAAAACCATATAAATAGTAAGAAAAAAATCCTAGTTTGATGGGTTTGGGTCAACCCTCTAGTACAAGTCCAATAATAAGAAACATAAATAATAAGTCAAATAACAATAAAAATAAATCTCGATTTCGATAATGTCCGCATCACAATGCTTCTTGAAATCATCATCCGCATACTCTCTTCCATTATCTGACTGCAAACACTTCACCTTCAAATCTATCTTGTTTTCAACCATCGCTTTCCATATCTAAAAGGCATAAAAAACACCAGATTTACTATAACTTCAGAAAATAAACACATATCTTCTTGCTTGAGTCATCAATAAATATCACATAATAACTGAAACCGCCAAGTGAAGTAATGGTTGAAAGTCTCTATACGAATATGAATCAACTCCAATTTTCAGTTTTTGGCTCCCTTTCGATTTTAGATAAACTAACCCTTTTTTGCTTGCTGAAAATACAGCTTTGTTCAACAGATTTCAACTTTAGTGGCTTCTCTTTAAATTGAAGTACTTTCATTCCATTCTCACTTATGTGTCCTAGCCTGCAGTGCCACAAATCAGAACTAATAGTCGAACTAGCAACTACAGCCATGTCTCTACAATTGGAAGTGATATAAAGAGTTCCAAATTTATTTCCTCGAGCAACAACCATGGCTCCCTTAGTAACTTTCTAAGAGGTCTGGGCATAGGTTGGGTTGGATTGGTTTTGAGTCCAACCCAAACCTAACTCAACATATTCGGTTTGACAATAATTCAAACATAAATCAATCCATTTATGGTTGAAACCCAACTCAATCCAAACCAACCAAACTCGGGTTGATTTGGGTTAGGTTGATTAGTTTGGACTTAAGTCCAATTCAAGTTTGACAATTTTTATATGAGCCTAATGGTTGGGAATTTTTTTTTTTATTTGAACTATTTTTTTAAAGTTTGATACCATGGAACCAATTTCAGTTACATAAAAAAGGATGATTTAAAAGGCCTTAAGTCGATTCAAGTTGGATCAATAATACCATTTCAAGTCGATTTGAAAGGCCTAAGTTAAAAATCACGTCAAAAAATCGAATTGAAAAGTCGAGGCACGAGCACCAATGAGAAGCAAAAGAGACGTGAGGTAGAGGAGAATTTTGATCATTAGGTTTTTGGTTTTAAGTACTAATTTTCTTTTTATAATTTTTTAATTTATTGGGTTGGGTTGGGTTAGGTTTTAATAGATAACCCGGAACTCAACCCAACCAAACCAAAAATTTGATTTCCTAATTCGATCCCAACCCAATACCCTACTTTCCAAGAACCAATGCCAAAAGTCATTTTCTGACCTTCATCATCAAGTTGTCCAACTGAGATCAGATTATGTATCAGTTTAAGTACATGCTTCACCTTATGAATTTTCCATACATACTAGTTTGACATCCTCGAACTAACATCATCAATACCAAAAATATCCATAGGCTCTCCATCAGTAAGATATATCTTTCCATAATTTCATAATGTGCAGTGGTATGAAAAGAAACTCGTGAACCCATCACCCAGAATCAATAGGACTATCAAACGACAAGAGTAAAGAATCTTGTACTAGTCATCGTATTAGCACTGTCTTCCTTCTTCTTTGGTGATCTACAATTCTTTTTCATGTGTTCAGTCCTAACACAATTTCAACATTTCACATTCTTTCCATACCTGGACTTGCTTCTACTAATCCTCCACTTCCCACCGTTGGCTTTATTGAAAATTTTCTTGAATCATCTTATCCTATTCTTAACATTAAGGGCATAATTCGATATTGAAGCCTCCAAAATCTGTTCTGCCAACTTCTCCAGCAAGAATAGTATCACAAACATCGTTGAATTTTAGTTTTACATTGCCTATGGAGTTAACGATCACAACTCTCATAGGCTCCCAGCTATTCGGCGGTGAAGTTAATAGGATTAGGGCACAGACTTCGTCATCAAATTTAATCTCGATTGAAACCAATCGATTGATAATAGTATTCAATTTATTGAGATGTTCTACTGCTGAAACATTTTCTGGCATCTTTAAATTAAATAATTTTTTCATGAGATGTACCAATTTTTGAGAATTATAAACTCTAATTTTTTCGCACAATGAGCAATCAATTTAAAGAAAGAAAATAAACAATCGAGAACACACAAGATTTATAGAGGTTCATCTCAAAGAGAGACTTCATCCTCTCTAGCTACTGTAGTAATTCACTGTGATAAAAAAATATTCACAAGAGAAAGTATTAATCATATCTCATCTAACCTTCTTTCGTTCTATTTGATGATAATACATAAAGCCTAAGGATTGCTCCAGATAAATTTGGACAAAATCGAATTTACAAGGATTCTTATTCCTTCATAAAATTTTACAAGAATACAAATTCTTAAGCAGTACTTAATTAAAATTTTCGTCCAAGGGCTCTACAATAATTAGGTTTCACGACTTAACAACTAGTATTGACTTGGGTAAAAAGATTATTATGAGCGAAAGCTTCTTATTGGCTCATTGTCAATAGCCAGCATTTGGATTGGTGGGGAAGTAGCAGCTTGAAGTTCGCTGCTATTTGCTGTTTCTCCTGAATGTTGTGGAAGGAGACAAACTATTTGGTATAACAATTAGTAGTCAGCATAGTTTTAGTACATTTATATACGGACACATTCATATTTATATTTGTTATAGCTGCAAACACGAAATATAATTTTGAAAAATATTCTATCAATTTCATGACATTAAGAGCTGATTGTGTGTGCTCTCCCAAAAATTGGGATTCTGTATTTGAATATATCTCTCTGATCCTGAAATGAATCTAGATAACTTGCTTTTCATAATATGCAGGCTGAATGCTATGCATCTTCTTCTCTTTCCATTTCACTGACAATAAACGAAATCGGGTGTTATTTATTGTTATTTTTGCTCATAATCATAATCAGGTTCCACCCCTTTTAGTTTTTGCTCGTAAGACTACATTATTAACACTGTAAAAATACCTGTTTGATATTATTTATTTGTAGATATTAGCCTTCTTCAATGTCATATGTATGTAATTCATATAACGTCGGATATTAGCCTTCTTCAATGTTATATGTATGTAATACATGTGCTGATTACCGTCAAATTAATGGACGTGTTCATGTGCAAGTTTGTTTGAAGAATTTTTGTGTTCAGTGTTTCTATTATATCATGTAATCTTTATTTGTTCACGTACTGCATGAATCTTATTGCTTGTAATACTTCAAAAAATTTTTATTTTTCATTTTTTTGCTAAATTATCCATTTAAAAACCAATCCGAGTTCTATGGAAGTAGCAGCTACAAACAGCATCGTCAAACTTGAAGTGACTTCTCTTTGCATTTATGACAAGCCTCACTAGTAAGATCTTTTTCTATTTATTTGTATTTTATTTTTTCTCTCATATAGTAATTTCTTTCCTGATCAAAGCATTTTGTACCTGTAATTACAACATTTCCTAGTCCATCCAATATTTGGCTAGGATCCTAACTAAACGATCCTCATTTTTCATTTGACTTAGCCATAAGGATAATTATGCTGAAACGATGTTGAGAGTCACTTGGACTCGATTCGACCCTCAGAGATGCTCCAATGAGATTGAGACTAGCTTGGGCTCAACCTTTTGCTTTTATGATGAATATGCTCGAACAAAGTCGGAACTCTACCATAGGATGAGCTCTATCATAATGATTATCCTTTTCAAGTGAGAATGTCTACCAATAGCTTCTCTCATTTTCATCTGAAAAAGTTCTTTGCAATATGAATCAGTCATTTCAATTTATCTTTGCTAGAAGAATAGTTCTTTACCTTACAAAAGTGTTTCTCCAGCAGCTTGCTCTTTCTGAACTTAATAATTAGTGTTAATCATAGTTGGGTTTTGAGCAAACAAACTCCAGGTTCATTGACATTGGGTGCTGGGGTCTCCCAATGCCTTGATTGCTCAGAGAAAGAAGTATACCGCCATTGTAATCCATCTCTTTCCACTGGAATTCAAAGGATTCCCGACCTCCTTCGAGCATAATTGATCTAACAAGAGAGCCAAGTTGTTTTGACCTCGTTTGAAGGTAATAATATATGTTGAGGTCTAGAAGTTTAGGCTTAAAACTTAAATTGAGCACTATGAGGAAATTACGTTTAAAATAAGGTTATGTAGTTTAGGCTCAACTCAAACTTTATAGAAAATTATGCTTGAAATATGTTGAAACTCGCTTAGCTCGATTCTTAAAATTTGAGCACAATTTACTCAACGTATCGAGTTGTCCCAAGCGAGTGTCGACTTCTTTCTAGCATTTTTTGCTAAATTGTGCCGATCTTCCTAAAGGACAAACCCAAGAAATTTATGACTGACCGGTTTCAAGCATTATTCCTTCTGATAGCAGGTCAGAGCCCAAGCAAGTTTTTAACTTGGTTCTAGAGTAATTTAACCTTAAAGACCGAGTGATGTCTGAGAAAAAAATAACATAATTTATGCTCGAACGAGGTGGAACTCCCTTTTACTCGACTGATGAATGAATCTTAAGTAAGGTTGAGATTGAGACTCCATTTTTTGCCCATTTGTTTCTCAGGGATTGAGACTCTCAACTCCCAATTGATTATTATTGCATAAAGTTAATAAGGACGATATGTCCTTGAATGAGGTTGAGACACTTAATCTTTGACACTTAGATATAAATATTTATCCTCGAACGAAGTTGATATTCTCCTAGCTCAGAAGAGGTAAACACTATTATCTCAAATGAGGTGAAGTCTCACTTTGATTCAACTTGATCTTTAGAATAAGTGCAATAAGTTGAAACTCACTTGGGCACGATTGGTCCCTTAGTTAGAATTATGCTTGACTCATTCTCAACTCAACCTTTTAGGATAAATTATTCTTGAAGGTTGTGGTAAGGCATAATTAATATTCATTGAAATCGACTCAACCGTTAGATCTAGGGTGGTAATTTGACTCACTGGCTGGAGCAATCCATAGCTAGGCTCACAAAACACCAGAGCCGTCCCGGCTCGTCGCTCGGTTATCCGAGCCCAGACTTTGGCCGAGCCCCATTTTGTGAGTAAATTAATATGACTCTAGCCCAAGCCAGCAGCCATCCCGTGTGGGCTCGAGGTAGCTAGTGTCAAAAGTCATTTTCAGCCCGTGACGACAAGGCAACTATAAATATGATTTTAATTTCATATTAATTTACTTCAATCAGTTTTAACTTGCAGCTATTTCAATTTCAATCTCCAATTTTTTGGTCCAATATCCTTTTTTTCACTCTAGTATTCAATATATTTTGTATAAATTTTAAATTCGTTAAAAAATATTTATAATTTGTCAAGAATTTTTTTATTAAAAAATAGCGAGTCAAGCCGGGCTCAAGTTGAAAGTCCGAGTCGAGCCTAGATTTTTTGGCCAAACAAAAGCTCGGCTCGGACCAAAAAAGCTCAAACTATTTTTACTCGAATCGAGCCCTAGCTTCAAGTTTCGACTCGACTCGTTGACATTTCTAATTATAGGTCTATGGTGCTATAGGTATGCTCTTCATTTGGGTCGTACATGGGAATTTGATTGTAGCTCGAATAAGTATCCATGAAGCTCACCAGAAAACATCCCATCATCATCTCAACCAATTGGTCAATGCGAGGAGAAAGCTATTCTTCAAGCAAGCTTTGATTAGATCCATGATGTCTAAGAACGCCATCACTTGTTGTGGGGTTTCGAGAAAAGGATATAGCTTTGCTACCCAACTTGATAATGAACTTCAGGAATAAAGCTTGTCAACTTTCTCTTTAAAGGTTTTGTATCTTTTCGGGTTGAGGAGAAAGCTATTCTTCGAGCAAGCTTTGATTAGATCCATGAAATCTAAGCACACTATCACTTGTTGTGGGGTTTCGAGATGAGGATATAGCTTTGCTACCCAACTAGATAGCGAACTTCAGGAATAAAGCTTGTCAACTTTCTTTTAAAGGTTGTGTATCTTTTCGGGTTGAGGGGTCCTCTTTTCGACTTGTGGGACGAAATTTTTGTCGATAACACGATATCCTTGGATCAATTCCTACAATAATAATTGAGTTTAGGTTAGAAATTATGGATTTATACTATAAAATGTTGTTGGCAGTATATAAATGAGTTTAGGTTTGACAGTATGGATTTATACTATAAAATGTTGTTGGCAGTATATAATTGAGTTTAAATTTATGCATTGGGGTTTAAATTCGAGTTTACGAATTTTAATTCTATGTTTGTTTTGTGAGGATTGAATCCTTTTGACTTGTTACTCACTATCAGTAAGGATGGTTCCTCGCGACCCTTAACAGTCTATGAACATTGTTCCTCATTAGCCTCTTGTAGTCCGTGATGATTGTTCCTTACTCTTTATAGTTGATGAGGCACTGCTGATAGCAGTGTGAGTAGATTTTCGGAAAAGTTAGAACACCTAATTGTAACATCAGAATTATAAAAAGGTACGATTGTGCTAACACGTATATAATAATTTATATAATGATTTACATACACATGATGTGATGAAATATAATTGGGTCAAAATTTCTTTAACCAAATAATAAAAACATTCATACTCTCTTCTTGACATCTCATCTGTATGTAACTCTTTAGGTGCAAGTAGTATCATTCAAAAAAAGGTATTAAATGCTCTATATGACTATCATAAAACGCAGTTGTGTCGTTCTGTCCCCTATGGAAATTCTTTTGCAAAACATTTGCAGTTCTATGGCCAGATTATCGACACTCTGTTGCTTCGGCTATTGAAATCAATCAACACTAACGAATTGTGGTTTCAGTTAGGGCATTCTAGTTTTCCTAATCTCAGTTTACCCTTGTTACAGAGCTAAACTCTCAAAATGAAGAAGTTAGGCCCGCAATTCCTCAAAAAAGAAAAAAAAAATACTATGGAATAAATATTTTGGAGATAGGTTTACCTCTGCATTTTAGTATATGCACAACGATGTAATGAACACATACCCATGGGATCAACATTTTGTAGATATTATGCACACTTTTAGGAAGAGACATCCGACCAAGTCATTGAAGGCTGAGCACAAATATGATGTTCTAAGGGTTTCTACTGGTCATGCAAGTTAAATAGTTTGACATTATATTAAATTTATATATGTAATACTTATTAATTTTGCTGTCTTATGAGTCTATCCAAGAGTTAGCAGAGCTAAATTCGGAATTAGAAGGACTGGACTTGGTTTCGATGATGTTAAACTAGCACGCAACGAAAACCTTTGTTGTAAAGATATTACAGCTATCCTTGGCAATTTTTGAGTGAGTGAATCTTTGTATTTTATATTTATTTATAAATTCAATGAATGACAATTAACGTGAAATGTCAATATGTGAGCTTGTTTCATATGTCAACATAAAGATGGGGAGTAGGAGTACGTGCGAGGATTGTACCTTCTGCTAGAGACCTTCATCGATGCCATTTTGATGTAAAGTATGCAAATTATAGAAGTACTCACCAATTCTAATTTTTTTTTATTTATTTACGAGCTCCTAGTGCACGACGATCTCTGTCCTACACTACGTCGGACTTCACCTCTTGTATACTCGTATTCTACTATTTTCGATATTTTTTTTGAACGTTTTGAGTAGGCACATGTCAGTGATGAAGCACAGACTTATACATGAGTCATCTAACAAATGTTTTGTGCAGACTCAATAGAACTTTTAAACAAGAAGATGGATACAGTTGTTGCATAGGCACAACCCTACCGTCAAACTGATGGGAGAGAGTTCGGGTGGGAGACGGATGTCGGTATGGGGACAAATGGGCCGTAAAGGGTGTTCGAGGTGGTGGAGGGAAGGGAAGGGGATGGGAGTGTGTTTAAGGTGACTGGTAGGTGTTTGAGGTGGCGGATGGGTTGGCGAATAGGTGGAGAGACTAATAGAAGGGACATGTAGGGTGTGAGGTAGATAAAGGATTGGAGAATAAGACGGAGAGGGTGTCTAAAGTAGCAAGGGGCTGCACGTGGGACAAATAGGGTGTTGAGTTGGCAGAAACTAAGAACAATGTGATGGAACACTAAAAGCGAAAGGCTAAGGTGACTGCGTCGGAAGTATTGGGTAAGAGAGTAAGAATACCGTGACAACATGTGAGTTATTCACATTAGAGGCAAAGATGAGAACATTTGTGGATGGCGGTTGCACGTGGGACGAATAACAAGGTGACGGAACACTAAAAGCGAAAGGCTAAGGTGACTACGTCATAAGTGTTGGGTAAGAGAATGAGAATACTGTTGACCCCAAAAAATGATCCAATGAAGGGGCCAACAAATCTCAAGGCCTCTCACGTCCATGCAAGTTGGATTCTTCCATACTCGGACAAACGGTTAGACACACATGGCCTCTCCGGTAGGGGTGGAGTTGGCCGCTCGTACTCCGACGATCAAGTTAATTCGAGAAGTAATTATGGGTGTGAGAGAGCTTAAAATGTGAGCCTCCAATAAAAGAAAGGGACCGACTTTGGGAGATGAATGAAATAAAGGAGTGGCAAGAATATAACTTTAAGAATCTAAACTTGATGCTACTTTTAAATGGTACTAAGTGTGAACTTTTATACTTGGGTTGTTAGATGGCAATGCTCGTGGCCCCATCCAAATAACTGACATTTCTTGTCATAGCATCAATCAATCATAGCCTTAAATGCAACCTAGCTTGTGGCTGTAGACTTGACTAAACAAATTGGTGGCGGCGACAATGAGAGTGACACGTCTTGTCAATCTTATACTACAAGATTAGCTAAAGATCTTCTCACCGCCTCGCTTCGGATCGGATCTTCTCACAGAGTTTGTGTGCAATGGGGTCAGCCAACCTCTTCTACACGGGATCACTCAAACTTCTAAAATATGGTTGTCCGTGTAGGCTGGTTCGTCCCCATCAGAGTACTGAATGTAGAGTCCCTGGACCACTCACCACATACATTGATTGGGGCCACTTGTGAGTCCTAGTTTCGCAAGGTGTAACAAATACCATGACAACATGTGAGTTATTCACATTCGAGGCAAATATGAGAACATTTGTGGATGGCGTGAAGACCAATGGTTTCGTGAAGTAGTGACAAATGGGGTAGTGTCTCGAAGAGGATGTAAGCACAATTTTGTTATTTATCTCTTAGACTACGTGAATGAGAAGACGCCATCACGACGTAAGAATGAGAGAATTTATATATGTTTACATTATAGTGTTAGCAAATGCACACTAGTTTGTATTGAAACAAACGGGGGCTTAAATAGGTCAGTATTTTTGGTTTCTTATAAAAAAAAATACTATGTACAGAAGAAGAAGGAAATTGAAACCGCCATGACGTGTATATGTATCTCAAGCCACACAATTTTTGAGATGAAATTCGACAAGCTAAAATTAATCAGAAATGATACTTGTACAAGGAATATGCTTAGACAATTTTACAGGTACAAAGATGGCGCACTTGATTGACCGTGTTAATTTTATTTTTTGTCCAAAATTTAATGGACTGTTGCCATTTGATATTCTATAAATTCATCTATACAATTTGTCTGTACATGTCGTATTGTTCAAAAATAATATTGAACCATACTTAACACGTCTAAATGTTTCTGGCATAGCACACTTACACACACCAAAAACGTAGAGACGCCAGAGATTCCGTTAACTGCGAAGCATTGCATTTCAGGATTTCTCACTCCAAATTACAGGCTAACAGGCAATTTTCACCGTTAAATGAGCTTCCGTTATCGTTTGAATTTTTTATACAGCTTGCCCGTTTTACTTATTGGCTATTGCCATCCCAATGGCTATACATTGGCTTCACTCGGCTGATGGGCTTGGCTAGCTGAACACGATGCTTGTTTGATAAAAAATTTTAACTAGTCAAATTTTAATTTTAACAACGATCACAATTTTTATCGACTTTCAAACGTATATCAATTTTTTTGTCAAACAACACCATAGTAAACAAATTGCATGAGGCCCATGTTTGATTTAACTATATATTTTATGAGATCCGCAATTTCTCAATCATACATTTCGTAATTTTTTATTAAAATTTACTTAAAATTTGATTTTTAATTTAACCAAATAGGGCTAGATATTTGCCTAACGGGATAAGTTAAGCGGATCCCACTTAGCAAAAGAGGTGGGTCTCAAAATGGGCTAGATTCTTTTGTACTCTACCGTTGAAAAAAATTTACAGCAGCTATATGCTAGAGATGATCAGTAAGAATTGAACCATCCCTATGATTCCGATGCATTTATTTATTCAGCTTGAGACAGACAGCCACTGCCCTAAAATTATTTTTTATGTTTATACTTCTTAAATTAAAAAATTTAGGGCATGTTATCTTTACTATTTTCAAACCGTTTTCTGTTTTCGATTTTTCAAAACAGTGAAAATGCGTTCTCTTTTCCATTTTCAAAAACGCATTTTTGAAAACAAGTTACAATTTGTAAAGAAAACTCAAAACGACAAATTTGTCATTTTGAATGTTTTCAGTTATAATCAAGTGAANTTTTCTGTTTTCGATTTTTCAAAACAGTGAAAATGCGTTCTCTTTTCCATTTTCAAAAACGCATTTTTGAAAACAAGTTACAATTTGTAAAGAAAACTCAAAACGACAAATTTGTCATTTTGAATGTTTTCAGTTATAATCAAGTGAAAATTTTCAAAACGCGTTTTGGGCGTTTTCAAAACAATTTTTCAAAATGCCAAAAAGAACACATTTTCAAAAATCTCAAAATGGACACTCAAAACACAAAATACAAAATGAATTCAAAACTCAAAACACAAAACTGAAACACAAAGAGAAAAACCCCTTAGATTTCTCGTCACTATTTAAAATTAACTTTTCTTGAAATGTTGTACTTCTACTTTTATATGTTTGATGTTTCAACCTCCAATAAAGAATATATGATAAGTTAGATTGAATAAAATTAATGTGTATAATCGTAACTATATCATGGTATTTAATAACCAATCATGTTAACATCTTTTAAAGATCATCTCTTCTTTATATTTCACTCGATCTGTTGAATTAGTACCAATACGTTAAAGTAAACGTCTTCTTTATCCTTCGCTTGATCTCTAGAATTAATAATAATACATTCGATGAATTTAATTTGTACATATCATTTCATCCATGAATGAAAAGGTAATTAATACCTTTTTAATTCATTAATTTTGAAATTCATTGTTGATCATCTCGTATAAAAGTTTGTACCAGTGGGGATAAGCTATGTATATTCCTTAAATGGGTTAATCACATGAACTAAAACCGGTTGAAAAATAATTATATATATTCGTTTAAATCTTATCAAATTCTTACTCATAAGATAAGTCAACCCTGTGATATAAAAAATATTAATGCTATTTAGCGGGTGATAAGCACCATCTTAGGTGATTTATAATTGTCATTAATTTGTTAAGAAAATGAGTCACATTTAGCCCAAGTTTGGAACAGATTAAAATTTAGATTTAATTTAAGTTAAAATCCACGATCAATTTTAACCACATATTTCATGGGTTCCACAACTTTTCAATCACATATTTCATGAACTTTTATCAAAATCTACTAAAAATCTGATTTTAGCCGCTGTTTGACAAACATTCTTTTAAAACTCATTTTCAACCACACATTCTTCAATAAAATAATATTTTTCATCACATCAATAATTTTTCTTTACTTTTTAAACACATATTTCTCATCATATCACTATTTGATATATATTCTTTTTTCAATAATATATATTAAACAAGTCATTAATCCCTACCAAACAAGGGCTTGTGATGTTTTATCATTTGCAGCCTGTGTATAATTTATTCAATAAAGAAACATGAATAGCGAGGGATGGCTGAAAGGGGCGGCAGGCAGAAGTTTGGTTTAGCCTTTAGGGGACAGTTGGTTGGTGGAGGCGGCGAACGGTGGCGCTGGCAGGGCGGAGAAGTGGAGGCAGCTGCCAACAACAGGCCAACAACTAGGTCATGTGATATCCTGCAGACAATACCTAGGATATTGAACTTTGAAGGATTCCCCTCGGAATTAGTTCCCAACCCCACTTTTTTGACTTCTATACTTCTGAATCATATTTTTTAATTAATTCCTACTCTGATTAGAATTTTTTGTTTTTCTGAAGAGAAAACAATTCTCACTTCAGTAGTAAGTTATTGTTTAATTTTCAAAAAGAATATTTTGGCCCACAATGTTTCAACAATAAAACTCCAAGTACAAGAAATTTTTCACATAATTGATATCGATATTGACGTGGTCAAACCTGATTGGCCTTTTTTTTGTTTTCTCATCTTCCAATGTTGTCATGCCAAGCGTTGTGTTTGTCAAAATTTCCTGTTAAAAAAATTTGTACTTATAGCATGATTGATTTTTCAATGTAGTTGTACTTCCAATTTCATTTAACCGAAAATGTCTTTTAAGTTTTTTTGTTTAATTGTAGTGTAATCTTCGTATGTCCAATTTTATTAAGTTATAAATTTTACTTCTGGAATAGTTCGATGACTAAAAGAGGCATTTAATATTTTACTTGGTACATGGTTGGGTAGGGTGGTAGGGGGGCATGGGTTGCAGGTAACTTGTCTTATGGTGCACTTGGTTGAGACCAAATTAGGAGACAACCTCTTAATATATATTTGTAATTCATCCTATTTTGATTCTTTCACATGTGCTTATGTACCCCCTTGAAATTGAGGATTCATAAGACTTTAAATTTTAGCAGCATTCTCACACTATTAGTTACCATGATTTATAATGAGTTGGGAGATAAAGCTTTTTATTTAAGTTATTTATTTTAAACGTGAGTATCATTTACAAAATAATATTTAGTCATAACCAAACATGTAAATAAGATTG
Organism: Fraxinus cuspidata; assembly: GCA_903798385.1. Taxonomy (NCBI): domain Eukaryota; kingdom Viridiplantae; phylum Streptophyta; class Magnoliopsida; order Lamiales; family Oleaceae; genus Fraxinus; species Fraxinus cuspidata. The sequence continues at coordinate 4,829 of CAIGRP010067181.1, read as the reverse complement.
TTGCACAATTGGTTTCTTCAATTTTATGCAAGAAAATTAGATAATTTATTAAGTCAATGTTTTGTGAAAAAATCAATTTCTTCCCAATCTTCATTGATTTAATCAAATATAAAAAAGGAAAATGGTAATTCTTTGAGATATGAGAAAGATTCAATTCATCTCAATTAAGAATAATTCCATTTTAAATAAGGTTAAAAAATACGTTATCATTTTCTTTCATTTCAATCTCCACAAGTTTGATCTTAGAGCTTTGAAAGAAGTAAGAGCATACTATACTCAATCTAATCGATTGTGATTCTATACAAAATTTAAATACTCGATAAAACTACATCTTTCTTATAAATCCTAATAAAGAGAAGGCATCTTTATGAAGATTTTTAAATTAAAAATAATAATAATAATGCCAATATCGAAGACTCGCATTGGTGAGTGTCAATTCTCAAAATCATAAAAACATATTGCTCAAAATCATAAATATTTTAATTACTTGATAAATTCTACAATTAGATTAGACATAAATATCGGTTTAAAAAATTATAAATATTGTCTGACTCTTTACAGGATCTCAATTCATTCTCATCTTTTTTATTCAAGTCATTTTTCATGTCATTCGATTCAAAATCATTTTCGTCGAGCTCCCTTATTTCAACTCAAAAATTTCTATAATCTCTTATAGGTGGTAAGTATAGAATAGATAGAACTTTCGAAAAATGCAAATTAAGGTTTTATGGTCGCACTATCGCTCGAGCGAGAGTCCAACAGCAGACGAGAGATAGGCTCTACGCTCGAACGATAGGCTAGCAAATGTGTTTCTGTTTTGGACGCTCGAGCAACAACTTAGCGACAAGTTAGCAAGAATCCAACAACTTTTTCTTCTTATTCCATAACCGAACACAAGGACTCCAAAATCTATCTATACGACATACTAATTTACTCATTAACTTTTAAAACTTTTTAACAACTATATTTTTGTCTAAAAATTGCTAAAAACTATAAAACCTAACAATAAGATATTTTGTTAACCTCCTTCTCATTATAACAACCATTAGCAATCAAAATATGTGCATTACTAGTATCACTTGCTAATAAAACTAGAGGTAGACCAATGAAGAAAGAGGCTCAGGTTCGATGTAGATATTTTCAACTCTACAAAGAAATTATTTTGATTTTTAACTTTTCTAAACGTCAAAACCCTACAAATTGCTGTACATAATTCATAGTTTGGGTGATTTGAGCTAATTTGATTTTTAAAGTTATAAAAATGGGCTGAGCTTTGATAGACTAATTTTGACACAAATTTTAGAAATGAGTTGACCGCATCAGTACACGCATATCCCAGTTCATCAACATGTTTTCACTCCTAGTCTGTATGTTCTATCTGGATGTTTAGGGAAGGGACAGAATGTGTATATGTCGTATATGCAAACTATCGTGTACTTAACTTGCAAAAAATGTAAATGCTACCTAGGATGCACGGTAGTTGCCGGTCTTCTAGTAATTTTCACATATAAATATATTGAAAAATAATATTAATTCTAAATACATTCAAACTTGACCTAATTATGAGGGGCAGAAATCATATTTGTAATCTTTCAAAAATGAAAATTTCAAGATTGTATTAGTTTATAGGGTTGGGCTCGTTGCAGACTTAATCCAACACCTTGTGGCACGAGCTGACGACGATCATGTATCATCTGTGTCCACGTTCTCGAAGGCATTTCTCTCTTTCAATAGGATTCACACGTCTAGCATTGATAAAATTCTTCAATTTGTATCGAACTAAACTACATGCTTCATTGATGGTGCCACCCCATCAATTCATTTGATAACAAAATAAAGGAAAATTTTCAAATTTTACAATTCACAAAATTTGTTGACCCACTATCGTGGTATGTCTCCTGTCATGTTTTAAAGCTGGTGAGACACGTTATGAATAAGTCCCAAACAAGCCTATCTAGATTCAATACCAACTTTTAACCTATGTATCATTGCTTAATTTCAAATAAATGGGGCCAAATAAATAGTTTATATCTATTTTGTTAAAATGACATTAAACAAAATTTCCCATCATGGCTAAGTGGTTATTGACATTAAAAAAGTGTGGTTTCCTTGGTTGAAAATGGGCTCCTAGGCCAATAATTGACAAAATTAATAAAAACGCGTTCTTGACCTTGTTTGATAGATGAATTTAAGACTTGTATAAAGATTTAACATATGAGGTTAGTATATATACAGTGTTTTTGAAACTAAATTATCGAAAAGTTTAATGTTATAAGATGAAAATTTCGAATCTTAAGCAAGAGACAAAATGCTTAATCTATCACAACCAATGCTCGTTTTGTGAAGAACATGATAAAAATTAAGGTGGGAGTTAGGCCATTGCAAGTGGTCACATGGTGGAAGACCCACTAAGTTGATAAAATGTCATATATTTTGTCTAGTCTAACAACATTCAAAATTAAATTGTTGTCAAGCCATATATGTGTGCCATTATGGTGACATACATATGGATAATAATTTGGCCACTAATAAAAACCTTAGACGTGTTTGTGTATCATAAGTTCTATCAATCTTTTAACAGTTGACTACAAATAAAAAGAAAGTACGAAATAGAGTGAATCTTCATTTTTTTTTTACTTTGATATTGGAATGTGATTAACCACCTCCATCTGCGGAAGGTGGAACACACTAACGTTATTTATGTTTTGTGTAATTAATTATTAAATCATTTCATCTATTTGATATGACATGGAGACGTTGCTAAAATTTAGTGTTGGCAATGAATATAAATTGTTATATATAAACCATTTGTTTAGATTTATGACCCCATCAAATAATGTATGCTTTACCAAGTAGTTTTGATTATTTCTTCCTTTTTTATTTCAAAAATTACTAACAAATAAAAATCCCATATTGAGGAAATTAATGCAAATTGCCATCTCAGTAAAAAGAAAAACTTTTGGTTGAATAGCGAGGTCGGTGAACTAGAATTTTAAAAAAATCTGGTTCATTCGTCTTCAGATAACGTTAATTAATACATTATTTTTTGTTCTTTACCTTTCATTTCTAATTAGGGAACTTGAGTAATAAATACTGAAGATTTTCTGAATAGTCAAGGGAAAAAATTTCATCAAATAAAATCAAACAATACTAAGAGAAAAATCCAGAAAGTAAACACTTTAAGTCAAAAAAAATTCCTAAATATTTCAAAATAACTTTTATAGTTTCTTCAAAATCAAGCAAGGACAATAATTTCTAAAATTATGAGTACCAGAATTATTAATTAAATATAATTGATTAATTTATCATATACAGAAAATCCCGTAACAGATTACACAATTCTAAGACGGATTTCAACCCAATAAGTTAAAATAGGAGGGTGTAATAAAATAGCATCATTTAGGTAATTGACTAGAAACAACAAACATAATGCATATTGTTGGAAATTAGTTTAAAAGATTGAAAAATTGGTTAAGTGGCAAAACCAAAAATTTGGAAAAGTGACTTTCGTGTCAACTTCGATCAAATATTTAGATTTGATCCGATGGTCAAATTACAAATGTAAATAGATTAACTTGTTCTATTCGTCGAGTAGATCGTCATGGGCGACATTTCATTCACAATCCCCTATTTTCTATATATAAGACCATTTGGACGTGTATTTATCATTCCATATCATTATTTACATGTTATGTCGCATTAAACATTTCATCAAAAGTTGCATAAAATCATAAGTTCAGTAAAGAGATAATTTCGTTCGAGTTCGTTGGTCTAAGCCATTTGGAGTGCTCATATGGCTTGACGTGGTCGTTATATCTTGGGAGATGGTTTTCGAAAAATCGTTAGCACCGATGCAGGACAAATCCATTTTAAGGAAAAAGTGTTCAACACTTGCCTCGGCCAATCGCATCACTAACATCTCTTCTTTCCTTATCTTTCTCATTTCTGATTTCAATTATGTTTGATTTTAGGATATTGTTAACCTTGTTTATATGTTTATATTTATAATTTCTAAAATTATGAGTACCAAAATTATTAATTAAATATAATTGATTAATTTATCATATACAGGAAATCCCGTAACAGATTACACAATTCTAAGACGGATTTCAACCCGATAAGTAAAAATAGGAGGGTGTAATAAAATAGCATCATATAGGTAATTGACTAGAAACAACAAACAGAACGCATATTGTTGGAAATTAGTTTAAAAGATTGAAAAATCGGTTAAGTGGCAAAACCAAAAATTTGGAAAAGTGACTTTCGTGTCAACTTCGACCAAATATTTAGACTTGATCCAATTGTCAAATTACAAATGTATATAGATTAACTTGTTCTATTCGTCGAGTGGATCGTCGTGGGCGGCATTTCATTCACAATCCCCCATTTTCTGTATATAAGACCATTTGGACGTGTATTTACCATTCCATATCATTATTTACATGTTATGTTGCATAAAACATTTTATCAAAAGTTTCATAAAATCATAAGTTCAGTAAAGAGATAATTTCGTTCGAGTTCGTTGGTCTAAGCCATTTGAAGTGCTCATATGGCTTGACGTGGTCGTTATATCTTGGAAGATGGTTTTCGAAAAACCGTTAGCACCGATGCAAGGCAAATCCATTTTAAGGAAAAAGTGTTCAACACTTGGCATCGGTCAATCGCATCACTAATATCTCTTATTTCCTTATCTTTCTCATTTCTGATTTCAATTATGTTTGATTTTAAGATATCTTTAACCTTGTTTATATGTTTATATTGCAAGATTCAATGACATGCTTTCATTCAAAAATGAAAAGTGGATTCGATAAATCATTACGTCTTCTCAA
>CAIGRP010067171.1:0-13782 GCA_903798385.1 Fraxinus cuspidata | reverse complement strand
TTGGGGTATTTGTTAAATTGGCTTAATATTGTATTTTTGTTTTTATTAACTTTTTTTCATAATTTTTTTTTTCAATTTGACGGTTGGTTATTAATCGAACTGAATCGAACCGAATCGAAGCGAACCGAGATATTAGCCGAGCCGAGCCGAACCGAACCGACTTACGTGGTTATGGTATGACCAAATTTTTGGTGGTGCGGTTATGATTTTGACTGAACCGACCCCGAACCGAATCGTTGCCATCCCTAACAATAACGCTAACTAAAGTTTGTAATGGTTACTCTAATGGTCATTTGCTTGAAAAAGTCAACACAAAACATCTTGTATGTCATCTTTAATTTTCAACTTGGACCCTAACAAAATTAATTTGCTAGTTGTATGCCACGTGAGACAAAATTGTGTTCAATAAAGGCATTTATGTGAGAGACATTTTTATCATCAAAACAATTTTTAATTCCCAATTTAAAGTTAATTTGCTAGTTGTATGCCACGTCAGACAAAATTGTGTTCAATAAAGGCATTTATGTGACAGACATTTTTATCGTCAAGACAATTTTTAATTCCCAATTCCAAACTTATTTAATTTTAATCCTCAAATTTTAATCCTTTTTTTACTAAATTCTATTTTGACTGATGATAAAAAGCAAGGCAAAAGGGTAGTTAAAATCAGAGATGAAAATCGGGGAATTTTCATTGAGCTCCCATTTCATAGCCATTATTTTGAGAAAATGAAGTTTTGAATAGTAAATTTTTGAAGAGTGCGTGGTTAAAAAGTTTGAAATTTTTTTGAGTTTATTTGCTAAATATTTTATTGTGTAAACGTGTAGTTGAAAATGAATATGAGAATTAAATAATTTTGAAATAATGATTATCAAACAGGGGGCTAAATTTACAACTGTGTGATCATTTTCACAAACTTAAGAGACAATTTCTGTAAAAAAATTACTTTCATAACCATTTTGAAATTTATAACAAACTTCAATGACTATTGTTGAAATTAACCCATTTGCATTTTTTTAAATAGCCGCCCAGGTTTTAGTTTCAAATGAAAATTAGACGGACCCCACAAGAAGCATCACTTTCATTAATTTATTATTTTAAATATTCAGTTGTAAAATTGGAAAATTCATTAATATAGGGCTTGAGCCCATTTTTGTCACAAAAAAAAGTATTTTTGAATAGTATATTGATGAGAAATGTTTGATTAAAAAATAAGAAAAAATTTTGGGATTACATATAATATTATTTTATTGAATAACATGTGATTAAAATAGATCAAAATACTATTTAAAAATGTATGGGCGGTTCTTTTCTTGTTTTAGTTTTGTGTTTTTAATTTTGAATTCATTTTGTGTTTTTCGTTTTGAGTGGCCATTTTGAATTGTTAATATCGTGATCTTCTTGCCATTTTTAAAAATTATTTTGAAAAATAAAATAAAATCACAAAATTCAAGTTATAATTGAAAACACCCAAAACGACATTTTTGTAAATTTTAAACTTGTTTTCAAAAACGTTTTTTCGAGAATAGAAAAGAGAATGCATTTTCAATGTTCCGAAAAATCGAAAATAGAAAATGACATGAGAACGGCAAAGAGAACGTGCCCGAATTTTTTTCAAAAAGTAGGCTCCAGGGCATGATCAGGAGAAATTATGAGTATCTGTATAAATGAGATGCGCACACTGACTTGGACTTGAACCAGGACCATAACTCTTCTCTTCACATCCTTCCAAGTTTCTGCCTCCTTATTTTTTCTACTCTTTTTAATTAGTCCTCAGCTGTGATTTTCTTGACCAATTAAAACTGAAGGTGTTCAACAATGGTGGATCAGCAGACTGTGTGTTGTATGTGCGGCGATGTGGGCTTTCCCGACAAGCTCTTCCGCTGCATCAACTGCCGCAACCGCTTCCAACACTCGTACGCGCCGCCACTCTCCGTCGTCAAATTAATTAATTATCATCTATTAATTATTACATACATGTCTGTGTATGTGATTGCCAGTGCGTGTACAGTAATTTTCATGCAAATTTATGATGATGTTCAAGTTCACTGGCACATACCCCAATGTTGAATTTTATATGTAGTTTTGGCATCATAAATGGAAGTAAAGCACGATCCCCCATACCCCACCGACCAACACTATCTTCTTAGCCACCAGCATCACCGCCGCCACCGGCGGCTGCCACCTGTGTTCATCTTGGTCAAAGGGAACAACCTCATCACCAAGAACTCTTCATACATCATACCATGTGATTTCTTTCTTTCCTATACAAGTCGTTCATGCTTGGTACAAAGTATAATAAACAAGATTTTAATAAATAAACATGTCGATAGCCCTTGTGGTTTTTATGCTAAATTTTCTAATTTTGCAGGTATTGCAGCAACTATTACAGAGAATTGGCCGACCCTATTGAAGTATGCGACTGGTGTCAAAGTGAGGGAAGAAATTCGAAGCAAGGAAATTCTTCAAGCAAATCTACGCATACAAATGCGGTACGATCAGCCTACTCGAGCAACAAAATGAAGCATGATCGTGAAGAGGGCACGGAGAAGGTCGGAAAGAGCCCGCCTAGCACGCCTTCACCCCGGACTACCACACGCAGGTATAAGCTTCTCAAGGATGTTATGTGTTGAATGAAAAAATAAAGAAACCTAATGTTAATATCACTGTAATGTTTGTTTTCAAGTGTTTTTTTTTCTGACTTTAAATAAATTTTGTTTGGCCCATGATTCCTAGTAAGTTGTTACATCAAATGGAACGACTATATGTATTATTTATATGAGATGATCATCAGATCATCAAAACCTTTCTCTTTTGTCTTTGTTATGTTTGTTTAGCTTTGATAATTAGTCAAATACGACCTAATTTAGCCATCTAGCTCGGTGCATTTCTAGTGGTCTTACGGTGCTTTATTTTTACTAAATTCGGTAAATTCTGTGGGTACATATAACCTCAACTAGTGTTTTCCGAAAGATTTTGACGTTAACAATTCAACAATAAATTGATCAAATAAATATTTTGAGTGATTTAGGTTTCTGCATAGGGCAGGGTTTCTTTATAGGGTTTGTCTGTCACAACTCACAACAGGAATTGTTGGTGGAAGTGGCACCCTTACTGCTTTGTTGAGTCTCTTAAGGAGAATTGAATGCAGTTGGGGCCGGGGTTCCTTTTTGTCTAAGGAAATTCATAGTACCTGAACCTGCTAACTTTTCCAGGTTCACTGGAACTATTTACCATTTAGAATATATTTACATTCTAAGTTTAGCTTAAGATTCAATTAGGTAAAATTAAGAAAATATTTTGGAATAACCTGAAAAAGATTCAAGAAAAAAATTAAGAGCCAAATATGAAATATGTGCTTTTGCTGCTTGACAAGTCTCATAAGTTCGAGAAAATGATAAAAAGTCTTTTAGCCCTTGTTTAATGTCCATTAAAATTTTTTTTTTTTTTTTTGGAAAAATAAGTTTTCAAATAATGATTTTTATAGAATGAACGGTTAAAAAGTACGATTTTTTTTTTTTTGGATTTACATGTAGAATATTTTATTGTTTAAAATGAATTTTCGAGTTTCTTGAGATTGTTTTAGTAGAAAAAAAAAATTTTATGAAAAAAAAAAGGTTTTTTTGTGAAATTTTTTTTTTTTACATATTAGTCTGATCTGAAATTCGGTCATGGATCCGCCGCTACCCTATTTGTGTCCATTTATTGTTTAACGAAAAAGCTATTTTTTTATTGGGTATCGATGTTGAAGTGACAACAAAGGCTGAAGACATTGACTGCAGTTTCCATCTCTATCTTCTTGGTGTTCACCCCATCCCACACCATCTCACCCCACCATTCCCGGTCAAATGGTCAATATTACTGATTACGAATGTAAGGGCATTATCGGTAGGTAAATTAAAGAAGAAGTTTTCACTTTTCTCAATGAGAAAACAAACTACAATTGTCTTGAAAATTCAATAATTGAAAATAAGAAAAATGATATAAATATAATAAATTTAATTTCTCCTATACCTAGAATAAGCTTCTCACATTGCATCAATTACACGCCTATGTAACTCTTATTTGATTTTGATTATTTGTGAATCACTTATCTCTCACTCTCATTTCTCACAACATATTCTCCAAAATAATTTATTATTTTTTAACTTTTTCATAACTTCTCCTATTTTTTAATCACAAATTAAAAAAACGCTTTTAAAATTCAACGACTATTTATCAAACAAGCACAAAATAAACTTATTATTCAATAATATGGAAGTCACTATGAAAATTTGAAGTTTAAAACTTTAAACTAATAAAATCCTAAACAAGTTAATTTTTTATGTCGATATCGATTGACCTTTTTAATATTTCAAATGCTCAAGTTGAGTTTAAAACTATGTGTGTTACAAGACACTCAAATAATTGAGCTCATGTGTAACCTTATTTGAAGAGGAAGGAAAGTCCCCTTGAAGAAGTTGTAACCAAATGGAATTAGTTTGCTTGAGTATCCTCCTTTCTTTGTTGCCAAACAATATCATGTATCATAAACGGGCACAAGGTTGCTTGCCTTCACTCTTAAACCTTTCCTTTCCAACTTGCAAGCAACAGACACACGTACAAGATGTAGATTTTAATTTTTTTTGGATTTTATCCAACTAAAGTTTCATTTCTACAAGTCAACTTTACATTAATAGCAGCCTTAAGAAAAAAAACATGGAATATGACGATAAAAAATGACGATTTAAAATAGTTGTTGTATTGCATGAGAGAAAAACGATGATTTAAAATAGTTGTTGTATTTCATATTTAACAATTAGAGACGTTACCAATTGAAGATAATGTAAGAAAATGACAATTTAAAATAATTGTTGTATATGTATTGCATGAGAAAAAAAAAAAAAGGCATCATGTAACTAATTTAAATATTATAAAGCTATACTTCAGCTATTATAGTATTAGTTAATAGTGTGGATGACGATTCTATCATTGTACTGTTCAAAGTTTAGTTTGATCGTACAAAAATATTAAGTTTAACAAATTTGATAGGAACTGCCAAAAAATTGTTAGTCGTGCCACGTCCTAGACATATCTTCTTAGATAAATAAATTATAACCTAACCTTTTCATTCGATATAACACTTCTCTTCTCGCCCTGCCATGTTAATTTAACATAATTGAATAATTTTTTTTATTTTTTTTAGGGAGAGCTAATCCAGAACTAACATAACATATCATTATTGCATATTCACAAAATCATAATGTAAATTAGGTGAAATAAATGATTTCAAATCAGCCAAAAGGGAGTCCCTCAAAGTACACCCTTGTTCTTAAAAAGCCATCTATGCTTGAACTTTCCTCCATTCATGCAAAAGCAATGCTGTGTGCTGAGCTCACTTCAACTAAAGACCGTCAAGTCACGTATTGGTTGTTTTATTAGTCCACTCACATTAAATGTAAGTTGTGGCGTAAATTCCAGACGATATCGTTTAATATTATGGTACCTACAGGTAAATATTAAATTCTTATCATTACTTATTAATGAAAATTTCGCATCACGTGTTAGACTTTGGTGAAAAGATAATTTCGATGTTCAAATGTAAAGATTCTTTATTTAATAGTACATATATTCATTTGTAATTTTTTAGTCCGTTCGATAAATTTATAAATATTTTATAAATATGAATAGTAAGAGGAATTATAACGAGTTTCACGAAATTTGTAGATAATAATGAGTGCGAATTACGAATATATGGTTAAAATTAATGTTGGATTTTAATTAAATATAAATAATTTTATAAATTCTAATAAAAGGGAACCTTAAACTTTCACATAAGTTAAGAGCCACCCAAAGATTTGTGGCTCTAGATGGTGGATGTTGACTCAATGAATGTCCACGTGGCTGTCACTAATAGTCCATAGTGTCAACTTATTCGAGGTTCTAGATAGTTCATTAGGGGCGACAAGATGGGTCAGCAATGATCATGACCATTATCAAAGATAGAAAATTTTGAAGTATTGACTTTATTTTCTCCAAAATAATTGGTAATCGTTTGTGGTATTGATTTGGATGATTAATGTAATAAAATCAATTTTGAGTCAATAATTTCTTTTTCTTTAATAAACAGAATCTTTCCCTTTTCTTTGAAGTCATTAATGGTAAGAAAGAGATCATATTTTAAAAAAAATAAAATAAAGAAAGCAAGAATCAACTAAATTTCCTCACTAGAAATCAATGATGCTCCACTAAAAATTATCAATGAGGAACATTGCCGTTCATGAAATCTATAGTTGATACTTGCGATATAAATAAAGAATTATCGAGAGAACCTAAATAAGAGGGTAAAGAAAAATCAATGAAATATAAAGAAAACAAATAATATTTTTCAATCAAGTACGATAGGAATACTCGAATAAATCACTACTCTCATTAACCGTTTAATGATAAAATTATAATGGATTTTGAGTTGACTTGTGATTTGGGGTTCATTAATGTGGGTTTGAGCTCTTTTAATTGACTATATAAATGGTCATAAAACTCTAAGCAGATTGGTTAATGTTGATAATGGGAATATTTTATTTTTGAAGTATTTTTTTGAATTAAATATTATCAGTACTTTATTATTACCTTGGAACATTCTAGAGTTTTTGTTCTATAATCATATTTCGATTTAAGGTTATCACTTAGAAATGGACATTTTAGGTCACTCTCATTAAAATGTTATATGGTGTAATTTAATTTTTTCGAATAGAACATCTTCGTCTTATTTCAAATAAAGTCAAAATTTTTTTTCATGAATATATGGTTAAAAAGTAAGAAAAATATATGAAAAAGCGAAAAATTATTTTTTGGAAGAATGTACAGGCCATTAGTCAAAATTGTTATTGGTGGTTGCCGACCGAAATCAAGGTGAGATTAAATGGATTTCAGTAACTTAACAGCACATGGATGGTGATTTTATGGTACTATTAGAGCAAGTGCACTAACACAATCCAATATTAATTGATAATGGTTCAAGGAATATGAGTTCAGATATGGAAATGTTTAATTAATTTTTCTTGAGGGTAAGGGAACATACTGATGATGCTTCGATAGTGAGGAGGCTATGGACCTCTCGAACTTGAGGGGTATCAAAATAAAGTAACCTCGTCACACTACAAACGACGTATGATCATGAGAAGTATAACGAGGAATCACGAAGTGTAACTCTTTAGCTTTTTAATTGTTCTTCCCATCTCAGGATGGGTTAAATTATTTCCTTTGAACATGTGTCTTCATTATTAGAACATGCCAATTGCAACCTAAAAATGGTTTAGTTGATAATAATATATATAGGAAAAAAAAACGATTATAACCCGACCAAATAGACTCCAGGCAAGAATCAATTACCATCAAAGTATTGCTCACACACATACGCACATTATTACACACATTATTACACACGTGTTTATCAACCATGTTTAGCATACTAAACAAATATAACAGTATCTTCTTTGATACTGCTTAATACTTTTAAAATCCACCTTAATAAACACGCCATAAAGAATCAATTCATTAAAATTCAAACATTGACACCACAATAGGCTTTTGCACTGCTCTCGGTCATCTGGGTGGCACCACAAAGGTAGAAATGGACCAACCCAAAATTATCAAATGGACAGAATTGCAATGGATGATCCGAATCCACAAGCTCTTCAGGAATATTAGTAGTCCCGTGGTTGAATGAGAATAATGCAAGACAGTATCTTTCTTTGTCCTCTTTCATAATAACTTGATGCCTGGCTGCATGTATTCTCCCATTGCTCCGTGCCTAAGCCACAAAAGAAAAAAACTCTTTTTACTTTTTGTTTTTGGTCCTTTGAGGGGAAAAAAATTAAACTGTTAGAGAATATTCAACTTATTTACTTATAGTTTATCTTCAGCATTTCCCTCCATTCACATTTGATTCCTTTAATTTGGCTATAAAAAAGCCACGTATGGATGATAATGAAACTTAAACAAAGTACTTTAGTCTATGAGAAATGTTGGCTGTACAGGGTGGGGGTTCACATAATCTCCACAGACAACTCACATGAGATGGGTCTTGCGTGAGACCCACCTCAATAAAAAAAATAAAAAAATTACCCTACCTCCCCTCACGTGAGTTGTCGGTGGGGGTTCTGTGAACCCCCACTTGTACACCCAGCATTTCCCTTAGTCTATTCTAATACTATACTTAAGCAAGATAGAAACAATTATTTATTAATATTTTATTTTCTATTGACTTCAAAAAATACGCCAACCACGTAGGCTTCACTTGGACACTTGAACATCTTGTTATGGTCGAGTAAAAAATCCAGCTACTGTTTGCACTCTAACAGTCATGTCAATGGCACGATAATAGATAATATGAATCAAGAGAGGGACAAGAGATTTGGCTAAGGTTATGTTACTTACCTTAATTGTGAAATCACTCACATATATATAGTGAAATGAAAATGGGCCAAGATGGGCTGTTGAAGCGGGCCGAAGTATAAGCCCAATAAGAGGTTGCACGTGGTTACTTAGTTTAATAGGCTCAATCCAATTAAATAATCAATGCCGAATTGGCCAAGGTAGGACCATTGTCACTCGCATGTCATGTAATTTATGGATATAATAATAGTCCCTTAAGACTGAGTTATACATTCATGTGCAGGTTGAATTTCGAAAATAAGTAGTCAAGTAGGTGAGGTTTTACTGATTGCCTCAGAAATATGAGTAGTTCCAATAAGTGAGCGCTTACGAATTGGCTTGAAAATATGCATCGATCCAAAAATACGTGAGAACTTACGAATTATCTCTAGAATATAAATCGCTCATGAGAACTTAAGAACCGTCTAAAAAATATCTATGCAAGTTTAAATAAGCAAAGGTTTACAAATGGGCTTGAAAGATAAATATTGTATAAAATTTATCAAAATTCCGGTAGCCTCTCCTCTGTAATATAGACTAAACCAACATGTAATATAATATAATATTTCCACTGCAAATATACAAAATAAATTAGGGTTCACTTGCCCCTCCAAATAAGGTAAAATGATGATCAAATCAAACTTGTTAATATGAAGCAATTAACATAATGTCTATAAAATGGTAATGTAGATAACGTGGCATACGTACTGACAGTAGTGAAAATAGTGTTAGGACATGCTAGAAATGATATGGCATGCATACTTGGCTACAATAATATAATGCATATGCTAACGTAACAATATAATGATACTAAGATGCTAGTGTCACAATAGTCTCCCAAGTATGAGTCGAATATTTATATGCGGGTTGGAATTGAAATATAAGCTACCGCGATGAAGCTGATGCATAAGCAGTTGTACTGATATCGATATAGAGACTGACTTTGAATATATAAGCAGTTGTACTGATACTAATTCAGAGGCTAACATTGAACTGAATATGAACGACTGTGCAATTATGGATGTGACATCCATGTCAAGAGCTTTTTTACAGGTGGACGGTGCAATTATGGAAGGCATTATCTTCGTAGGTATCCAAAGCAGGACCTTTTGGTTGAGGTACCTCCCACTTCTCATTTTACAGTGGACATCCTTGCATGGGGATACACATCCATGGCAAGAGCTTTTCCCAGGTGGATGGTACAATCGTGGGATGCATCATCTTTGTAGGTATAAAGGTCAGCCAAACCATTTTCTTACGAAGCGATAAATGTATTCCTTGTATGGTGGATGGTTCATTCATGCCAAGAGCTTCTTGCATGGTGGATGGTTTATTCATGCTGACATAGCTAAAGCTGAAGCAGAAATAGAAATGGAAACAGAAGAAAGCTCTGAAACATAGGTAGCTGACCTCGAATAGACGAAGTCTTATGGTTGGGCTCGACGATAGTGAATGGTTAGGAATAAGCATCTCGTGAAACCAAGAAATCTGCATGGTGAAGAGGGGAATAAATATCATACGAGCAATGGATAAACATCTTGTGAATTACTATCTCGAACTATTGAAGACTTATAATAAATAACCTTTAATAGACGAGATCTTACAACTGAACTCTACGATAGTGAGAGGCAATGAAACGGTTGCCATAATATCAAACCCTTAACCAACAAAATTAATTACCACTGAAAAAAGGTATCGTATAATGTATGTAACTTGGGCTTAACATATCCGAATTAATTTTTTCTCGAGTCCATGAAATATCATAAAAAAGTCAAGAATAAGCATCTGACGAGGAGGGAATAAATATCCCACAAGGCGAGAAATTAACATTTCGCGAATAGCTCTCGAATTATTGGAGACTTATAAGCAACCTCAAATAGACGAGATTTTACAGGTAGGCTCGACTATAGTGAAATGCGATCAATAAGCATCTTGTGAAGTCACGAATAAACATCTAGCAAGGCGGGAAATAAACACCCCGTGAATTGAGTAATATACATCTCGCTTACACATCTGACAATTTTCCTTTTTTTTTTTAAAAAAAAAGAGAACTCCAAGATACTGCATCTTCCTTTATTCAAGAAATGATGACTTATATAATGCTACCTCTAATATTAAGAAATCCACGAAGCTGTTCTCGCCTTCTATAAATAAGAAATCTATGAGTTCAGACACGCCTTGATAGATGCGATGTCTTACAAGCTAGCCCCAAGCATGCAAGGTCCTAGAGCTTGTCTCGAATAATAGAGATAATGATCAAAATGGCCTTTGAACAAGAGAAATACCGGCTAAGTATTTCATTGAACACATCTGGTGCGCATAGTTGTGATTTTGAATTCAACCCAAATTGTAGTCATGGCCTCATGAAATTAATAAAGAAGGAAATTGAAGCACAATTTGCACATCCTCCTTAATAAGTCATGCTAGATGTAATCATTGGCAGGTTTTTCGGATGCAGAGACAAGAGAATAAATAATTTCATCCATTAGTTCAAGCCATGTCACCTTATCATTAGAATTTTGACCACTCATTCGATTACCCAAGCATCCAGTTGAGAATCCTCAAATCTATATAGTAAAAGAAAGATTTTTTTTTGAAAATACTCAAATCTAATAAACAATTATGGCTCCGAAATCTAATTCAAATTTCATTCAGTAGATTTATTGAATGGCTTGAGTTTGTAGGCTGTTATGTACAACCAAAGTAAGCTCAGCAGAACAAGAAAAAATTTGATCCTGATAAACCTCAGAGATTTTTCCACAAACCTCATAAATATACGCAATCAGCAACATCAATTGCAATGGCCCAAAGAAATAAGAAAAAAAACAAGTGCACCTAGATTGAAGTACACATGCAAGTAGGGGAATTATTAGGCCCAAAATAGAATTTATAGCCCATTCTACTTAACCTTGGAAAGAACTAATTGGAGGAGTCATGAGATCCAAGTAAAATTAATTATTTGGTCCAATTTCCATAAGGTAACAATACATAACTATTACACTATAACCACCACATTTCAAAACCAACAATCTTGTCAAATTATTTCAAAATTTAGATGTAAATTCCAATTAATAATATATATAATATACAATTANGATCCAAGTAAAATTAATTATTTGGTCCAATTTCCATAAGGTAACAATACATAACTATTACACTATAACCACCACATTTCAAAACCAACAATCTTGTCAAATTATTTCAAAATTTAGATGTAAATTCCAATTAATAATATATATAATATACAATTAGTATATACCAACTCTCTCTCTCTCTCTCTCTCTCTCTCTCTCTCTCTCTCTATATATATATATATATATATATATATATATATAGACACACACACACACACACACACAAAACATACATTATATCCCCACCCCATCCCATCCCATCCCATCCCATCCCAACCCTAAAATAATTTCGACAATTGAAATTTTTTTCTAGAGATTACACCCCCACCCCACAGAACCATCTCTACCCACACACCCCCACTCCACCTATAGAAAATCTCCAAAAACTTAAAATTTTTTTTAGAGATTACACCCCCACCCTATCATATGCTATCCTAGACTTGTAACCAGATTTATTGTTTGTGATTGGATCTATAATCAAATTTATCTTCAATGTAATTGTTTGTGATCGTCCAATTTGTGACTGTATGCAACAAAGTTACTAATATGTTATCTGTGATCAATTGTGATTAAATTTGTCTTTAGTGTAACTAAATGTGATCAAATTTGTTATTATTATGACAGTTTGTAACCAGATCATTCTTAACTATGATGGTATGTGACCAAGTCACAACTTGTAACAATTAAATCATAAATGGTCACAACCAGTTACAATAAACATAAAATTGGACACAGAGGATCACCACAAACAAATTTGTACATACTGCATATCATCACCACAATCCACGTGCTTTTGTAGAATGGACCAAAGCATAATAGCTGTACTTTCTCAAGCATATTCAAGAATGGATACTAGTGAAGACCAACCCAATCAAGAACATTCTACAAGTTCTACAAATGGTAAACAATGAGACCAATACTTTCAACCTTCCATACCTTCGGTAGCTCACACTAGAATTGAACCATTAATCAATGATCACATTGTGGAACCAATCACTGATACCAAGGACACAAATTCAGATGCTATTGTACATAGGTTTCGAGTTCAGAATGGATTCGAAATTAGTTTCATCATCAACATTGTGCATATGTTTCAAGTTCTAGGGATTGTGCTGTGGTGATACGGTGCACGCGTCATACGTCGCCACTAGTGAAAAGACGATGGAGTGATCGTCATTACCGCTCATGGATCAGATCGTCGTCTATGACTTTCATGGTACAGAACTTCAGCAGCGGTGAAGATCACTAGTAGCGCTCGTAGCAGCTTATCCCCGCGGTGCTAAAGAGATGGTACATAAAATGTGGGGTTGGGTGTGGATGGGTGGTAGAGAGAGACAGAGAGAGGGAAAAGAGTTCTTGGGTTTGGGATTAAGCATGGCTTTCAATTTCACCTCATTCATCGCTCTTTCCCCGTCCCTTGCCATTTTTTCCACGAAATTCTATGGACTTTTGCTACTCCGAGCAAAAGAACAGAGCAAGAAGAAAATTTTTCGAGAGGGAAAATTTGGCATTAGGGTTATAAAAGCACTCTTCCATTTTCATCAATTATTCGAAATCGCATATTCAGAACCAGAAATTGATAGTGGCTACACAGCGCTTGGCTCCACAGTTAGAGAGAGAGGGTGGCACTTGACTAAGTCGCACTGTGGAAGCTACTGCGCTGCGTTCGCCATGCTGGACTCTAAAGACTATAACAAGAAAGGAATAGAATACGATAAAGAAGGTAGATGAGAGAGAAAATATTGATTAGAGTGGGTGGGTGGTTGTGTTGGGTAGGGGTGGGGTGGGGTGGGGTGGATATATAAAACGTTTTCTATTATTAATCTTGTATCAATTAATTTAATAATTTTTAATTACCACCTAGTTTGTGAAACGAAAATTAATCCTCATTATTTCTTAAAAACTAATCTTTAAAGGTAAGCTTCTAGGTAAATTTTCCTTTCAATAATTTGAATGACAACCCATTACAGGGAATCAAGTGACAAGAACTTCTTACCAGCAGGGATGACCCAAGGAAAATAAATTCTTTGGCCCAATAGATATATTATTCGACCCAACTCCACCTAAACCCATAATCAAAATGGACTGAATCTTTAGCATAGTCTCGTTTGATTGCAAAATAATTTTTTCAAATTCTTACTTTAGCTAGTTGTTGTTGAAAAAATTGTGGGGCCACACATGTATATATATTAAAATGGGTAATGCTATCCTAAAAATTTAGTCAATCAAGTGA
>CAIGRP010067159.1:0-13872 GCA_903798385.1 Fraxinus cuspidata | reverse complement strand
TAATCAAAACCTAGGGTCAACATTTGTTTGTTTAGATGAAAAGAATTTCAAGGAATACACGAGGATAAAAATCTCAGAGAAAATTCACCTAGATTATCTTGAATTTTCGGTGAATCCAAAAATTTGTGATTTGCATTAGACAATAATATTATTCAAACGTAGGTGTATGCCACGTATCACAGTTGTTGATGGAGATTGTAAAAACGTATTTGTTAAGTTAGATGAAACTTGATATGATAGTTGACAAATTTATATTTGTGTAAAGCATAAAAGTTAATTAACAACTGGATCTCTTGAAAAATAGGTATCAACTTACATTTTGAACAATTAATTGAATAATTTTTAGGCTTAATCAAGAAATGATGGAGTACTAAAAAAATGTGCACTTCTTGAATCTCCATTTCTTGTTAAGAATGTACAATTTTCAAAGCCCAAAAATATAATAGATCCAACAGTAAAAAAAAATTGGTGGGTCACGTGACCCGCTAGGCACCACCCCAATTCCACCGATGTGCAGAAGCAACTTTCGTCAAATTTATATCACATCGAGAAAAAGCTATCTATAAGACTATTAAGTTGATAGTGTGACATGCGAAGCAGATCTTATTAGTTTTCGAACAATAATTACGTATGACTAAAAATATGCAGAAAAAATTACATTTGTGTATCTTTTTATCGCTGGTTACATAATTGAAAACGATTCGAAAAGTCACCTTTTCTACTTAGGATACTGGAAATTATTTGTGCTTCAAATGGAAGAATTTGACACACACTTATTTTCGCACCGACAAACTTATGAAGGGTTGGAAAAATCTATCAAATCTCGAAGAATTTGAGGACAAATAATTAATGTTGTTCACATGCAAACGCTTCAAGAGTCAAACTGTCCGCTAATATTTCCATTTTAATGGTGTTAGGCCCCTTTGTCTTTTTTTAAAAGTTAAAATGTGATTTTGAAATTCAAAAACAGCTTTTGAATTAATTTAACTAATTTTATTAAAGTATTCATTTTAAAAGAGTTTTTAAAAAAAATTGGTCCAATATGACTTTCTTTAAAATACTTCTGGAATAGGAAGTCCTTCTAAAAATTAATTTTTTTAAAAAAATTAAAGTAGCTATTTAAAAACTCTTTTACGAAAGGTAAAATCAAAAACAAAAATCATGCCGGATGAGTTCTTACATTTGTAGTATTTTTCTCCAAATGTCCCCCTACCTACAATTACCACTGTATAGATTAGTGAGTGCAAATTCAAATCTGGAACTACACCACAAATTTTAAAACATGATTACTGGTTTGTGTTTGAGGTTAAAGACAAACCTCTTAATTTTTAATTACTATTCGTCACTTATTTTTAGATAAAAACCTTCTTATACGACTTTATTTAAAAGTACTTTTGCAATAAAAATCTCTTTTAAAAATTAATTTTCAAATAAAAATTAAAATAACTTTCTCCAAACGCTCTTCTATAGAGAGCAAAAATAAAAATTATGCCAGACGAATCCTTACGGTATTTGTAGTACTTTTCTCCAAAGGTCCCCTACCACTACCACTGTATCGATTAGTGAGCGCTTAGTGAGTGCAAAGAGACCACAAATTCAAATCTGGAACTACACCACAAATTTTAAAACATGATTACTGGTTTGTGTTTGAGGTTAAAGACAAACCTCAATTTGAATTACCATTCGTTACTTATTTTTATCAAATTATAATTTCAACAAATAAGCACTTAATCTCTATTTACTAATAATCTGACAAGTAATCATAAAATGAGAGAGAGCTTTGCCTCTGCTTGGGAAATATTTTTAGAAACTTATAATTTACTTTTAAGTATCCAGTAAGTTAAAGTGGAAGATTTAATTTTCAACTCTTCATTTAAAACTCATACTAATTATAATATTAGTCTCTACCAGAAAAATTACTCAAATAAACAATGGTTTAGCCTGATTAGATTGAAATTTTAATCAATCACATGTTTTTTTAAAATTTGCTAAAAATTTAATTTTAATTTCTCTTCAATTTTCAGCTTGTCACTTCCCAAGAATTCTGTCTAGAGAATGTGTTTCACTCCTCTGTTTCCCTCTTTCATCCACTCACTGTAAATCTTTACTTCCCTTTAATCCGTCTTCAGGCACCCACAAATTATACAGCAATGGATATCAAATGTCTCCATTTTCTCTCTCTATATCTAACTCTATCTCTTTCTCTCTTCTTTATCTCAAGAGCTGCTTTTATACCCCAAGATAATTACCTCGTAAACTGTGGATCAAGCACAAGTAATATTGCAATTGATAACCGAATTTTTTATGGGGATTCATCAAAGAATGGCAAAAATTATTTGTCGAAAGGTAAATCAACTTCTCTCACAAATCCAAACCCAATTTCCAATTCTTCTGTACTTTACACGACAGCTAGAGTTTTCACTTCTGCTTCAAGTTATGTATTCAACATCAAGAAAACTGGGACCCATTTTGTACGTCTCCATTTTTCTCCATTCAGTTCTCAGAATTATGATCTCAAGAATGCAAATTTTGGGGTTTCAGCAAATGGGTTTACTCTTTTGGGTGATTTTGTGACTAAATTTACGGCCATTAAGGAGTTTATTATGATGGTGGATAAATTAGAGCTTGAAATTCTGTTCATGCCTGTTAATTATTCCTGTTTTGCATTTGTGAATGCAATTGAAGTGTTATCTGCACCCAAAGATTTCCTTATTGATGCTGGTGGGATAGCATTGATTAGCCCTAGTGGAATTCGAGAATTCAAGCAGAATATTTCTTTGCAAATTTTAGAAACTGTTCATAGGATTAATGTTGGAGGATCAAAAATAACCCCTTTTAATGACACCCTTTGGAGAAGTTGGGTTCCGGATGAAGATTTTCTTGTGTTGAAATCTGCAGCTAAGTTTGCAAGGACTAGTGATCCACCCAATTACCAACGGGGTGGGGCGACTCGAGAAATCGCCCCGGATAATGTATACATGACTGCACAGCAAATGAATGTTGAAAATGGAACTTTGAATTTTATGTTCAATGTGACGTGGGATTTCCCGGTGAGATCTTCTGTGGTTGATATGCATTTTGTTCGATTGCATTTCTGTGATATTGTTAGTGTTTCTCTTAACACATTGTACTTCAATGTATATATCAATGGGATCACTGCATATAAAGACCTTGATTTGTCTTCGCTTGCATTTCACTTGCTTGCATCACCTTATTATATTGATTTTGTAGTGAAAAGTGCAGATAATTCGAACTCTATTCGGATTAGTATTGGTCCTTCTCAAATGAGTAATTCTTTGAGGAAGAATGCTATTTTGAATGGGGTTGAGATCATGAAAATAGTTAGTTCTGCTCCTCCTCTTAGGAAATCTAAGAAGAATAGTTTTTGGATATTGATAGGATCAGTTGTTGGAGGGATTTTTGCATTGAGTTTAGCCATTCTTGCAGTTTTAGCTATGCTCAAATGCAAAAAGAGAAAACCAATACCAAAACCAAGACATATGGAAAGTGCGGGTTGGACTCCGTTGCGTGTGTATGGAGTCAGCACCCATGGCACATTATCTGAAGCAACTGCCTTTTCTCCTAGTGGAAATGGATATTACGCTTTAAAGATTCCGTTCACTGATATACAGTTGGCAACAAATAACTTCAACAAGGATTTGATAATTGGCTCGGGTGGATTTGGCGCGGTCTACAAAGGGGTTTTTCGAGATAATGCAAAGGTTGCTGTGAAACGAGGTATACCAGGATCCAGACAGGGACTCCCTGAATTCCAAACTGAAATAACTGTTTTGTCAAAAATTCGCCATCGACATCTCGTTTCACTTGTTGGCTATTGTGAAGAGCAATCTGAAATGATACTTGTCTATGAATACATGGAGAAGGGGACTCTGAGGAGTCATTTGTATGGTTCAGCAGTAACACCTTTGTCTTGGAAGCAAAGGCTCGAAATATGTATTGGTGCCGCTAGAGGTATTCACTATCTTCATACGGGTTCTGCACGAGGAATCATCCATCGGGATATAAAGTCAACTAACATTTTGCTTGATGAAAATTACGTTGCTAAAGTTGCGGATTTTGGTCTTTCAAGGTCTGGCCCGTGTCTTAACGAGACTCATGTAAGCACAGCTCTTAAAGGAAGCTTCGGATACATTGATCCAGAATATTTTCGGAGGCAGCAGCTTACCGACAAATCCGATGTTTATTCATTCGGGGTTGTGCTTTGTGAAGTTCTATGTGCTAGATCTGCTGTCGATCCATTGCTTGACCGAGAGCAGGTGAATTTGGCCGAATGGGCTATGGAATGGCTAAAAAAGGGGATGATTGAGCAAATTGTTGATCCTCATCTTAGAGGTCAGATAAAACCTGGTTCTTTGAAAAAATTCGGTGAAACTGCTGAAAAATGTTTGGCTGAATATGGTGTTGATAGGCCAAGTATGGGTGATGTCCTGTGGAATTTGGAAAATGCTCTTCAGATTCAAGTAAATGAAAGGCCGCAAGAACTTCATGAGGAAACAATTGTTGCTTCTGATGATCTCCCGATGCATAGTGTCATTCCAGGAGCTCCCTCGAGCATTCCCAAGGTTGGAGGGGATGGCAATGATGGCGCTTCAGATATAACCACGAGCCGAGTTTTTTCCCAGTTAATAAACAGAGAAGGTAGGTAGATCAAGAATCATATAGCAGAAGAAACAGTCTCCACTATTTTCAGAACTCTACCTGGCAAACTTGTTGAGGTATTAACTACTTATAATTTGCTCCGTACATATTTAAGTGTTCTTCGTACATAAATTTGCTTTTAAGTTGCTTGCTCTTATAGTCTCGGGCTGTTATTATTCGTTTGACACGTTTTTGCTACAATTGACAAGATACAGAATGTTTAAGTTGGAAGACAAAAATGTCTTGTTGTACTACTTAAAACAATCATGTTACATGTACATCAAGTTTGACAACTTCTTTAACATCATGTGAGTTGACAGATTTTTATACATTAATTTTAACAACACTTTTTCCAATCAATGGCCAGGATTTCTATACAAGTGGACCATCAAAAAAGCTGTCATCCGGCAGTGTACGCGAGGCATAATTGCTTAAAATTAAGCATTTCTTTCTATTGTACTGTATATATTTGCTGTATACCTCAGTGGTTCAAAATTTTTAGGAATGTTGAAATCTCTCAGAAAATGCATCCCTTTGTTTTCTTCTGACTTGGAGGCAACCGTGGCTCGCTTTATTGACACGTGAGACTAGGATTGAACAATGAAACCGTCAATCCATAAAATCAAATCAAATCGTTGGTTTGGGTCCGTATGGATCCGTCAATGTTTTGGTTTTGACCAAACCAAATAGCTTCGAAGTGGTTTGGTTTAGATTTTAATCTTTGCAAACCGTTTACAAAAAAAAATGAAAATAAATTAATTTAAATTTTATTCAACCCAATAAAAACTAAACACATCCTAGTTGAAACTAAATCATATGGTGATTCGTCAATATTTTGATGAGATAAAAGTATTTGATAATTCACAAAAAGTTATATAATTTATTATTGTATTTGTTCTTTATATTCATTTTCTTTTATTAGTTATTTTATATCATTTTATTATAATCAATAAATTGATGTATTATATTCTCATCTCTGTAAATAGAATGAACCATGTGTTATAATTGCATATATTGCGCCAATTAGTACTGACTAAAAGGTTAAAAAGTTTCTATTATGTTGTTTTATTATAATGTTAGAACTTTGGTTTATAATAATTTCAATGATACTATTTACGTTTTAACGTGAAATTGTAGATTAATATTTATGATTGTAGTAAGTTGGTCAAATAACCTATTTCATAATACACTTAAGATTTTAACATTTGACCAGAATAATATTTTAAATTATAGTTTATAAACGACCTAATATACCCTTATTCAACTTCACCAAAATCCCAATTCCTCAGCTGCACAAATCGATTAAAACCAAAACCCTAAATTGAATCTCTTTTTCCTCTTTTCGACTTCATCCACAAATCCTTCTTGACGGCTTCTTATCCCCAACCTTCTGCAATTGAAACTCAATTGCATTCATCTTCTTGAGCGAAAGGGAAAGTTGAGTTTGAGCGTTTCATCCATTTTCTAAATTTAATCAAACCAAAACTAGCTAAAGCCACCATGGTGAATCACTTTTAGGATCAAATTACTTAGTAGTCTATACTAAGGTATGAAAGTTTCATCCATTGTTCCTTTTTATTACAATTATAGGCATTTGCATTTACCAAATCCTGAAAATCCTAATTTCATAGCAACTACATATTGAGATAAAGAAAATAATTTTTACAGCAAATATAAGATCAGTACTGTATTCAAAATTCAAAGCACGATTATGGATCTAAAACCTAGAACGTAAAAATTTTCTTCAAAATTGAAAGGGCAAAAGTCCAAACTTCAAATTATTACCGGAACTGGTTCTGCTCACTTGGTTACGAGACTGAGCTACTGAACTTTCTTTAAATGACTCATTTTCCACTTCTTTTATACCATTGACATTATTTTGTTCCATTTTTTACGATCCAAAGCATGGAAAATAGCCCATCTCAAATCAAATCAATACCTATCTTTGTGAGTTTGTGTTAATATAAATATGTTCACGACCATGTTTTTTCAGCTTTAGCCGACAACCCATCTCATAAAAATCCTAATTTTGAACATCCTTTGTTTGTGAATCTAATTAGCTCAACGGCAGATCAACGCACTAATAATTTTGAGCCAAAAAAGGTAAGCGAATCCATGAAAATCTAAGAGAGGAAAAAATTGCAATGAAATATTAATTACGAAAAATTATACTGCTGAAGCCTGTAATTGTATGAATGTCTGCTTGCCTTTATACATGAAAGAAAGAATTGTGAGTGGTAAAAGTCAAAAAAGGAGATTTATCTTTTTGATAATTTAAATTGTGGTAATTGGGTCATATAGCCCATTTCATAATACATTTTGGGATTTTAAAGAAATTTTTCTCATTCATTTTCCCCTTTCCTAGGTAATCATCTGATCTTACTTTAAAATCCTATTGGAGTCTATTTGCAACTCCATTTGTAGGATGAATTGCTTAAAATGTGAATCGGTACATTTGATTTGGGCTGCTCTCGTTCTTTCTTAACAATTTTGTTGGATGATAATAGTACGAAAGTAACAAAGCTAGAATTTTTGAGTTATATGTAAAAAAAAATTATGTTAAAAAGCAATGGAAAGTTTGCGAAGGTGATTCCTAGAATGATGAAGGAAATTTTGTTGTTGGGGGGAAAATTATCAAGATAAGCAGTTTGATTGGCGTCGACTTGTAGATGTTCCGCAACAAACAATGCGTAAATAATCTATATTTAACATTCTTTATATTTTCATTGATTTGATATTACATATGTTATATTTATTATTGTAAATATATTTGTAGGAGAGATTGAGAAATATACATTATCAAGTTTATAGAATTTTTGTCGACTGGATTAGACGTGGAACTTATATATGATGATATGATTGAATGTTTGAGGAAAACTAGCTACTGGAGTTTTTTCTATGTATTTTGATCCATAATTTTTTTCTTTATATATTTTTCAATTTTATGTAGTTGGAGGATATAGGACTTAGATGCTGATTTTGCCTAGTTAGTATTAGTTTTTGTGATTGATTAGGGATGATTGATTATGGAACTGTGTATTGATGTTGATTAGTATTGGTACGAAATTTTGCTATGTTTTTTTTTATTGTATTAATGTTTTATTTAAACATTGAAACAATCACGGTTGAAACAGAGTTACAGTTTTTATGACAGCTTGTATATTTATGTGATGGAAAAACATATTGTATTATTAACTACGCAAATTCATCCAGTCTGGAAAACTGTAGTTATACATTTAAAACAACAACATACCATTTTGGGTCACGAGGTCTAGATTTCACTACGAAACAAGTATTGGAATATCATAGATGATTTGTCCAGACTGAATGAGCGAAAATGATGCGAACTGAACACTGAATTAGAAAAATGTTAGTCAGATGATTAAAACATTCACGTGCCATTTTAGGTGATGGGTCGATTTCAGTAAGAGACGTGCTATGTTTTGTATACCCTAAACGACAGTCATACTTGTAAAATGATATTATGTCGTTTTGGGTAACAGAGTCTCGATTTCACTTGTACATATTGAATGATCACACGTGCTATGTTTTTGTATACTTTACCCCCTAAATGGCACCATTACGTGTAAAATGATAACATGTTGTTTTAGGTCAAGGGGTTTCAAATTCACTCCAAAAATAGTAAAATATTATTTTGAACATCATATAAGACTTGTATATGTCGAACAATTATATGTTTTGTTTTGTAAACCCTATACTGTAAAACCTAAACCATATACCCTAAACGGTAACACGTTGTTTAAAATGATCAGATGCCGTTTGGGGTCACGGGGTATCGATTTCACTCCAAAATTAGCAAAATATGTTTTGAAACATTATGCGTGACTCGTACACATTGAACGACTACACGTGCTATGTTTTGGATCCATATTTGCTACTTACGTTTTTTTTATTGCTGAGTGTAGTGTAGTTTATTACCAGATTATAAAGTGACTCACTATAGTTTGAACAAATGTGTCGACCGCAACGTCGAAATATAGTTAAAACTTTCATTCTTAAACTTTCACGTGGTTACAGACGTGAATGAACCGAAACAAATATTAAATGAGTAGAAACGTCAGGCGTACGTTTAAAACAACTATATACCTTTTTGTTTGAACAAACAGCGCTTCTGTCATAGTTACAAAAAACCCGATCAAAATAGCTAACAGAATTTATTAAAAACTATCACAATTTCTAGATTAAATTCAAAAATTAATATTCATCCATCTATAACAAACATGAATGAATAGAAATGAACACTAAATGAGTAAAAACGCCAGTCACACATTTAAAACGATCGGATGCCGTTTTAGGTCACGTGGTCTCGATTTCACTAAAAAGCAAATCGATTATAGTTTGAAACATTTTAGAAGACTTGTACACATTGAATTTGCTTATTTGTTGAGTATCTTAACTTACAATTCGTATATAATAAAATTTGTATTACTTACATTTATTCGTAGTGAAGTAGAGTGTAAATTACTTACAGAACAATAGTGTTGGTTACTATCGGATGAATTTTGTATCTAACTTGCTGTTCAAATATGGTAAAAACTTGAATTCCTTTAATTTTTATATAAATACCAGTGAATATAAAGTGAAACGAACACAAAACTAGTTGAAATGACAACTAGCCATTTAAAATGTTAGTATGTCATTTTTGGTTACAGTCTCTCGATTTCACTTTAAAATTATTCGATCATATTTTTTAATATCTTTAAAGACTTATATAAGTTAAACAATCTATTTATTTGAGTATCTTATCTATAATTGAAATATAATGAAATTTAGGATGCTTACCTTCATTTATAGTGAAGACTGTATAGTTTACTCATGAAACAATGTTGTTGATCGCTATAGGATGAACATTTTTTTTTATTGATCTTAGAAGTTTAAAGTTGTTTATCGTTTTTACTCTAAATATAGTGAAAATTTTTCTGTTACGTAGATACGAGAGAATATAAAGTAAAACAAATACAAAATTAATTAAAACATCATCAAATCGTTTATAACGATAGTATGTCATTTCGGTTACGAACTCTAAATTTCACTCCACATATAGTTAAAACATGTTTTTCATGTGGATACGAGGGAACATAAAATGAAACCAATACAAAATTTGTTAAAACGATACTTATTCGTTTAAAAATGCAGCATGTCATTGTGTCGTTGGTTTTAAATTGGGTATGAAAAGTGATAATTCATATCATGGAATTTTGGTTTGAAATTAGACATTTTAGACATTTCAAACGGAGGATATTTATGACTTTTAATACATGATAAAATAGACTGGATGTTATTTTACCAAATATTATTGACTATAGACTATTTTACCAAATATTATTGTTGATTAGGCTTTTTAAGCAAATTCAATAGCTAAGAATATGACATATTTACAGAAAAAGTGTACTAATATTATTATCATATACAAATATAATTGCAACATCCTACATGATGTCGTTGCCTATTGTTTGTGCTTGTCGACCGAAGCTACCTTGAGAGCTCATGAGACTCGAAGGCCGCACATGCGAGAATGAATAAAAAGTTATAGAGTTGTAATATAGTGCATGCTTGACACTCTTTAATTTAATTTATGTTTTTGTTCCATGACAATTTTCAACCACACATCCACATAATAAAATATTTTACACGTATATTTAAAAATTTTCCATATTTTTTAGCCACACATTCTCCCAATAATCATTATTCAAATTTTTTTTTTTTTACCAAAATGATTGTCAAACAGGTTCCTGATAGCGAAGGGTAATTAGCTAATTACATTAACACAATTGTAATGAAGGTCCTCCAATTTGATCATTTCTACACTTATTTCCTCAAAAAAATTTTGTCGTATCTTGACTTTAACTTTCAATTAATTGGCAAAACTCGTTTTTCACATCGATTTATGTCCAAAAACTCTACTAACGCGGATTGAAATTATGGATAAAAATATTTTGTCAAAATTATTTAATTATACAACAGGTAAATACTCTTAACATACTTTGGAAGTATATCATTATCAGAGATCAAATTTACAAATTAATAAAAGGTTGATTATAAGAATTTGACAAAAAAGTTGGAAAAAATTGTAAGAATGAGCAAAAGTTAAGATATTAATTTATAATATATTAAATATCACGTGGAGGAGAATTATTTTTTGGACGATTATAGACCTACTACAATTCAATTATTGCAATAATACCCGACTTTTCGTTTTTCATTAACTATTTAATATATAAACTGTAATAAATACTAATATTCTTATTCATGCATGTATTTATTATAATTAATTAACATTCACGTCCATGTCCATGTTCGCGTTGTTAATTCTCAATTAATTAAAATTCTCATTCATTCATTCATTCAATTAATATTAATTAGAATTTTATATTCACATTCACGTCCATATTCCCGTTATTGATTCTTAAATAATTAACATTCACACTCATTTAATTAATATTAATTAGAATTTTATATTCAAAAATAAAATTCGTTATTCATATCCATGTATTCTAATTAGCATCCAGTTTCACTTAATTGAAAATTAAATTTTATTTATTTAATATAAATGATTTAATATTCATTGTCATATATATATAATCATTTGTAATAATTTTAAATTAATTAACTTTCACGTTAATTTATATATCGTATTTTTCATTAATCTTCATTTATATATTTAATTGTAATTCTAATACTCACGTTCACGTATACATTTCACTATTCATGTGCACGTATGATAATTAATATTTATTTTCAAGGATTTACATTTCTTTCATATTTAGATCAGATGGATAAATGCAAATTTAATTATAACTAGTTACAACTAAAAGTGGTTAAATAACATAAAATAGTGAGTACTATTTTCTCCCCTCCAAATTCCCCCCTTCGTCCGTCTCCTTCCCAGTGAAAATTCTCGTCCAATTACCTGAGAACCCTAATTGCCATGAGAGAATCTCGCAGGTTCTCTGTCCATCTCGCTCTCGGAGGCGGCGCAGGTACAATATATACGCAGGTTATGCATATTTATTCATTTTACACAAACATGTTTATAATCATGCGCAAACTCAATCGCAATTATACTTGTATCTTGAATCAGTGACCAATATTGATCTGAGAGCACCATATCTTGTGTGGTTTTTATCAATTCAAGTTCCTTTGATGACTTATTGCAAACAATATTTCTGAGCATGTCCATTTCTCCATTTGGATGCAGTTGCTGATGTTTTATTGTGGAAGAATTGGTGTGGGAGTGTTTCCCTGCTCGTGGGTTCAACAGCCCTATGGTTCCTATTTGAAATAGCGGGCTATAATATCTTATCGTTTATATCAAATGTCCTATTGTTACTGGTTACAATCTTGTTCTTCTGGTCTAAATCTGCATCACTTCTCAATAGGTACACATGCATACACAAAATAGCACATGTGTATACTCATTTGCATTTTAAAGTATCTAGTTACTACTTTCTGAATACTTCTTTGGTTTATTTGAAATTTGCACGGAAAGAAAATAAATACTTGACAATTCAATTGCCTAGAATTTATTTGTATGAAATTATTAATTAAATGTATTCGATTAATTTGGTTTTCAACCTAAAAAATATTACACTTGTCTATTTTTATCGGTGGGTAGACGATAAAGAGAGAGTGAATTATCTGGAAAATAAAAATCACCCATTCCTAAAGAAAATGTTTTCCTTATTTTTGTGATTAAAAATCACCCCTCCCTAAAGAAAATGTTTTCCTTATTTTTGTGAAAAATATGGTCACGATAATATTTTCATGGAAAACATTGTCAATCAAGCACCCAAAAAGTAGGAATTCAAGTGGAAAATGACATTTTTCATGAAAAATTAGGTTAATCAAACACACTCTAATTGTATTTGGCTAAGAAGTATTTCAATATTATGATTGGCCAAAATCACATGATGATTTCTTAATTGTTACCCCAAGAATCTGTTTTATGTTTCTGCCCTTGGCTCGTACTCTGGATTTTTGAGAGGGTGTCATATAGAAGAGGTTTAGTCAATGTGTCATAATCTGTGGTTGTCGGATGTATTTTCAGCATTTAATAAATGAATTATCATTTGTGTGAGTATAGACCTTTGCCGCCTCTCCCTAATCTGGAGGTTTCAGAAGAAATTGCTATCAAGACTGCTGATGAGATGCGAGTCTGGGTAAATTATGCATTGTCAATTGCGCATGACATCGCAATTGGTGGAAACTTGAGACTCTTTATTCAGGTGTGGTACATGTAATAATCTTTCTGCTGAATTAGATTCTGGTTTCTCAATCTTAACTATGCATACAATGATCGTGGGGTATTTTTCATTCTACATGAGTTTTGTTACATAGGTTGCCTTGGGTTCATGGTTTATTTCCTGCATTGGCGATTTCTTGAACTTCCTTACCCTTCTCTACATTGGTGAGGCTTTTCTGAATTCTCTGGATTCTCTATGTTCTGTGTCATTAATATTAGTAATGTGGTTTTTCCCATCATTTTTATCTCAGGCATTCTTCTTATTTTAACACTTCCTCTAGTGTACGACAAGTACCAAAATCAAATTGATGACAAGCTGTCTGTAGCACACAACATCATTCAGAGACAATACCGTAAAATTGATGACAGGGTATTGAGAAAAATATCAACGCGTTCAGACAAGGACAAAAAGATCCAGTAGACTCACTGTAATCTCTCTCTCTCCTTTAGTGTCAGTGTGTGTGTGTCTGCATACTTGGGTTTTAGATGATTGATTTGTGGTGTAAGTGCGTGAATTCTCCTCACACTTTTTTTCAATCAAGATTGAGAGTATGAGAGTGTTGGTATTTGATAATTCAAGTTATTTGAACACCCTTTTATGTATATATGTAATATATTTATTTTTTGAGTAAAATATATATTTTCTGATAAGATATAACAAAAAGCATGCAGATGGCAGATTAAGCATTAATGTCTTAACACGAGTGCAAATTTGGTATATATAATTAAAAGCTGACATAGAGTTTGTGGTGCTTCAATGGTTAACGCGTATGGACATGGCATTGTATTGAATGTCTTGGGCGACCTGGCGATGATGCGGACATCATTGAGATTTAATTTTTATTGTTATTGGGCTTTATTTATTATGTTTCGTATTGTTGGGCTTGTTCTAGCGAGTTTACCCAAGCCCCTCAAACTAGAGTTTTTTTCGCTATTTATTTGGTTTTTTA
>CAIGRP010067155.1:0-13160 GCA_903798385.1 Fraxinus cuspidata | reverse complement strand
AATGAATTGAATTGGATGATTGGAACGTAATTTGAATTCAAGAAAGTGGTTCTTGAATTTTATACAATAGAAAATGTAACTGGCCGGCGAAGAAAACGGGCGAGTATCTGTGATTCTTGAATTTTTTAATTTGACTTCTCACAAAAATTTTGGATTTATTTTTATTTTTTTACTCAAAATTCAACTTTGACACCGGCGAAGAAAACAGACTTTGATTTGGACACAAAATGAGCACAAAAATAACTTTTGAATTTTTGACCCGAAAATTACGGATCAAAGACTAAAAAAATAAGAATACGTAGAACGCTAGAAATAAGAAATAGAGACTCAAACGAAAAAAAAAAGATATAACCTTAATTTTGAAACATAAGCTCTGATACCAACTGATACGAACCCACGTAGCGAAAAACTACAAAACTCACGATTAGATTGAAATCGAACCCAATATAGCCAGAATAATCAAAGTTTTGAATTTAATTCGAAAATAATGAATCAAAATAACCAACAAAATATAAACGAATGTTGACCCATTTGATTGAATATTTGATAATCTCACCCGGTTGATTTGAATGTCACAAGAATGATTCTTGATAAGTTCACAACTTATCCAACGAAAAACAATGGATTGAAAGCAAATTTTCCTAACAAAATAATTCTCAATAATGTATTTTTTTCAATGAAATAATAGTCTTATTTATATGGAACTCATCTAAACCCTAGTCCAAATGGAAATAAAGTCTAAAAGATTACAAAGATACAAAGAATTTAATATAATAGAAGATTACACGAAATTTGAAAAAATTCGCGTCCAAATTGGTCTATGCGATCGTATAGTGGTTGCATAGATTTAATTTTGAAACCTCGTTTTCTTTGTGAAGAATTTCGTACCATTTTCAAATTATACTCGTGGACGGAAATCAAAAAACTGAGCTGAAAGTTATGCATAATTTCATCTACGCTGCTCATTTTTTTCATATATCTTCCAAATCTTGAATCCAACGCACCCAACTTGATTCCGCCTTCATGTCCAACATGTAAGTTGTTATTTGGCTTGTTGCACTCGAGGTCTTGGCCTCTGCATCTTGTACAACTCATTCCATGGCCTCATTGATCCTCCGTAACTCTTGATTTTGTCTTTGGTTTCTCTTCAAGTTGAGTCAGATCTTTGTAAATTTATTGTCTTTCTTGGATCACATCATTACATGTAGCTATGAAGGTCGAAATGCAATTGAAGAGGAAGGGAGCAGTTAGATACCCATGGGTTCTTCGGGTTCTAACTCTTCTTGAGAATCAAAGTGGGATAACAATAAAGGTGATTAGGTTGTTTCAAAGAATATAACTGAGCTACCGAAAGGAAGAGAGAAAGTTGCAAGCTAAGCTAGACCCAAAGCGGATCCCCAATTCCTTAGGAATCGGGATATCAAATGTTTTAGGTACTTGGAATCGAGACACATTGCTTCTCAATATCCAAACAAAAGGGTGGTGATCTTGCGAGATAATGGAGAAGTGGTGAATGATAGTGAGAGTGAATATGATGACATGCCGAAATTGGAGGATATCAGTGATGGTGAGAAAGTGGAGTACGCAGTGGAGAAATGTTGGTTACAAGACGAGCTCTTAGCACTCAAATCAAAGTGGATGACTTGGAGTAACAAATGGAGAACATATTTTACGTGAGATGCCATGTCAACAACAAGGTATGTAGTATGATTATTGATGGGATTAATTATATCAATGTGGCTAGCACTACACTTGTTGTGAAATTGAGATTAATTATGCTAAAAACAACCTAGGTCTTGCAAATTGCAATTGTTGAATGAATGTGGAAAGGTCAAGATGAATAGGCGAGTGTTCATGAGTTTCTCAATTGGAAGGTATCTTGATGAGGTGATGTGTGATATAGTTCCTATTCATATCGGACATATTTTGATGGGGAAACCATGGCAGTATGATAGGAAGGTAATGCATGATGTGTACAAAAATAGGTACAACTTTACTAAAGATGAAAAATCTATTACTCTTGCGTCGTTAACGCCAACACAAGTTTATGAAAATCAAATCAAATTGAAAAGTGGGGAAAATAAAAGAATGAGAGAACAAAAGAGTAAGGTTGATCTTTCACGACAAGAAGGCAAGAGAGAAAAAAAAAAGTGAGGTAGCTAATTGTAAGAAAAAAGAGTAGAGCCACAAATAAAGAAAAAGAGTCTTCTGAAAGGAGATAAAAATCGAAAGTAGATTTCTTTGGAAAATGGAGTGAGTTGAAGACGTCACCAATTGAAAACCGACCTATGGATCTTGTTGATCTATAAGGAATCACTTCTCAATTTTGAGGAATCTAGAACACCCCTCTCTAGTTTGGGATTTCTTTGTTGCATGAATTCAAAAACTTGTTTTCGGAAGACATACCTAGTCGGTTATCACCAATTTGAGGTATTGAGTATCAAATGATTTCGTACCTAGAGTGTCATTTGAAAAAGACCGGTTTATCGAAATAATCATAAGGAGACCAAGGAACTTCAAATACAAGTGAAAGAATTGATGAGCAAAGGGTATGTGAGGGAAAGCATGAATCCATGTATCATGTCAGTGCTACTTGTACCAAAAAAAGATGGGACTTGGAGGATGTGCATAAACTGTCGAGCAATCAATAACAGAACGATGAAATATCGTCACCATATACCTATGTTAGATGATACATTAGATGAATTACATGTATCGTGTATGTTTAGCAAAATAGGTCTCAAAAGTGGATTTCAACAAATTAGGATGGGGGGGGGGGGGAGGATGAATGGAAAATTGCTTTTAAAACTAAGTATGGTTTAAATGAGCGGTTAGTCATGCCATTTGGACTTACTAATGCACCTAGCACGTTTATGAGGTTAATGAATCATGTCTTGCGTGCATGTATAGGTAAATTCGTAGTAGTTTATTTCAATTATATCTTGGTATATAGTAAGGGTTTAAATGAGCATATATGACATTTAAGGTTTGTGCTCGTGGACTTAAAACAAGAACAACTTTATTCTAACGTTAAAAAGTGTACATGTTGCATGGAAAAACTTGTTTTTCTTGGTTATATTGTTAGTGCAAAAGGTATTGAAGTGGATGGAGAGAAAATCAAAACTATCAAGGAGTGACCAACACTTAAAAGCATAACTAAGGTAAGAAGTTTTCATGATTTAACAAAGTTTTTATAGGCGTTTTGTTAAAGATTTTAACATACTTGTCACACCACTCACGGAGATTGTAAAGAAAAGTATATGATTTCATTGGGGCGTTGAACAAAAACATGCTTTTAATACTATTAATAATAGGATGTGTACTGCACCGATTTTCTCGCTACGTAACTTTAACAATACTTTTGAGATTAAATGTGATGCTTCAAGAATAGGTATTGGAGTTGTTTTAATGCAAGAACGAAGTCCAATAACTTACTTTAGTGAAAAGTTAAGCGGAGCAACTATCAAGTATCTTACATATGACAAGGAGTGGTATGTACTTGTTCGAGCTTTGGAGACATGATGCACTACCATGGCCAAAGGAGTTCGTGATTCACACCGATCATGAGTCCTTGAAGTATTTAAATAGTCAAGTTAAACTAAACAAGAGGCATACAAGGTGGATAGAATTCATCCAGACGTTTTCATATGTTATTCGGTGCAAACAAGGTAAACAAATTGTGGTAGCGGATGCATTGTCAAGGAGGTATGTACTTCTAACTTCTTTAGATGCCAAATTGTTAGGATTTGAATATGTTAAGGACATGTATACTAATGAACCGGACTTTTCCAATATATATGAATCTTGTGACAAATGTGCTATAGATAGATTCTTTAGACATGGTGGATATTTATTTTGGGAGAATAAGTTATGCATACCTAGGTGTTCAATAAGAGAATTGTTAGTACGTGAAGCACACAGTAGAGGTTTAATTGGTCACTTTGGGATTAAGAAGACTTTGGATATGTTAAATGAACACTTCTATTGGCTTAAGATGAAAGTTGATGTTGATCGAATTTGTAGTAGAAGCATCGCTTGTAACAAGGCTAAGTCTAAGGTTTTACCTCAAGAGTTGTATACTCCATTTGATATTGTTTATAGTTTTAATCCACTAACACCTTTGAATTTAATTATTTTACCTGTTGATGAGAGAGGTTGTTTAAATGGAAATAAAAAGACCGAGTTGGTAAGATCTCTTCATGAGAAGGTATGGTGCCACATTGAAAAGAAAAATGAGTATTATGCTTCTCAAGCAAATAAAGAAAGAAAACGCGTTGCATTTAAACCAAGAGATTGAGTTTGGGTGTATATGAGAAATGAACGCTTTTCGGCTCAAAGTCAAAGTTGCAACCGAGAGGAGATGGACCGTTCCAAGTGTTTGAAAAGATCAATGACAATGCCTATAAGTTGAATCTTTCAAGTAAGAGTAACATTTCTGCTACTTTCAACGTTTATGATCTTTCCTTGTGTGATGCATGTGAAAATTCAAGGACGAATCATTTTGAAGAGGAATGGAGTGATGAGAACCATGGTACGGGAGCTAGCAAGGACAAGAACCCTTTGATCGTGGAGGAATGATCAATCACGAGCAAAGAAGGTCAAAGAAGTTATGAGATTACTTGTTCAAGTTACTATGGATGAAACTTCGATCACAACAAACAAAATAACAAGTTTCGTATTAGGAATGAAAGAAGGAACAAGATGAATGAATTTGGTTTAAGCAAGGGACGGTGGAGTTGAAGATGTCAACTATGTTACCGCATAGTACAGCAAGGCATGCGACCACATGCCTCTATACCGAGAATCAAATGTGGAATTTTTATGAACTATGCAACATGTTCCAACACGTTGTGGCCGCATAGCACAAGTTCGGCAGTGAATTTTCCAATTTTTTTGAAAAAATCTTAGTTTAGTTAAAACTCTAGTTTTATGATAATTCTTGATATTTAGACTAATAATTTTGTTGTTAACTAGGTTTTATGGATTCCATATAAATAAAATTATTATTTTCATTGTAAAAATACACAATTTGAGAGATAATATTGCAATGCATATTTCTTACAACTCGTTTTTCATTGAATTAATTTCTAACTTATCATGAATTGAATTTTTGTGGCGTACAACAATTTAAGTAAAGTTTATAAATTTTGTGATCACGGAAACAAAATATTGCAACACTTTGTTTTAATTCTTTGGTTCAATAATTTATTGATTTGAACTTTTGAAAAGTTAATTCTCTACTTTTTTGAGTTTGATTTAATCTGTCGTGAGATTCACAACTTCAATTGCTATGTGGGTTCGCATCACGTTCACTACAAATAACATTACTCCTTTAGATCACATTTCGCAAAATTTCGAGCATATTAGAATGAAGCCATTGCAAGAATGGCTACACAAAATGGAACCCATTACAAAATTTCGAGTATATTAGATTGAAGCCATTGCAAGAATGGCTACTCAAAAAGAGTTCGAATGGAACCCAGAACAAGTATTATCATCAATAATTTATTACCTCGTCCTACGTTTCAACTCTAGCAGCCAAAGTTATCAAAATCCAGGATATCAGCTCAAGAGAACGCCACAATGTCTTGACAGGTTTCCACATAAACACACTCTCATTAATCAAATCTCAGCCGTAGCTAGATGCAATAAAGAAACCACCTTCCAGTTCAAGGGAAGAGAAGGAAACATTGCCATCCATTTATGAATACAAATTAAAATGTTGAGAGAGAAGAAAACCATTGTTAAGTAACGCTAATAACCCACCCTTGGGCAGTCGGAATCGAAATATTTCGTATTGGCACCGACTGTAGTTTTCTGTGTGCATTACTTCAATACATCCCACCAGATGCAAATGTAGAGTAATTCAGTACAATATATGCACAACTCTGTCCTCCATTCAAACTAAAAATGCAGATAAAAGTTGGCGCCGAGAATCCTAGCAAATTTCTCGTAAGTTAGAAACCTAGAAAACTCTCTCAACTGTTTCAAATGTCGGACTTCTTCACCAGCTTATCATAAAGAATCCTGTCATCTCTTCCTGTGTTACTCTCCAAGAGGGCACTTTGCACTAGTTCCTGATTATTTGAAAATTATTAGACGACAGAGAAAATGCACTAATCACTAATTTTTATTACAGTATAGAATGGTCCTCATAACTTACCTTCACCTCCCTGGGCGAGAGGAATTTCCCTAAGTTATGGATGATCAATCTCAAATCTTCAACCTGAAAGTAAACAATTTGTATTACATCGTGTATGTTCTTTGTAATTATCCAACAAGGAGAGAACCATATTTTACCCGAATGTATCCCACACGATTTCGATCAAAAAACCTGAAAGCCTGCTTCAACAGGAAAATCAATCAGGGAACATAATCTAGCTATGGTAGTTAAAAAAATTCGAGTACGGAACAAACAGTAACATGCCTGCAGCAGTTTCTTGTCAATAACAGCAACCGGGGTGTCTTCTGTCATTGATTTCACTTTCGTAACCTTTTCTTTGTTGCTCGTGTCCACGATGGTCTCTGTCTCTGAAGCTTGCTTCGTCATCTCGTGCTCTCTGTTCTTCTCTTCCACAGTAACATTTTCACTTTTCGCATCAGTGTCAGTCTTTCCATCTTCAACAACTATCTGCACAGATGACCAGGTCACAACATTTTAGGTAGTTTGGAGGATATATTGTACAGTTGATATACAAATATTTGTGTTAGTTCTGATGAGCTGTCAAATATTGTGGATCACTTAGGAAATTTATAGTTTTCTTTTGCTGGTCAAAATTTGAAAAGGTACAAATATGCCAGTACATTAATGTTAGTTGTGCTCCATAAATTTAAGATTCTTCTGGATTTTAGAGTTTTACCAGTCCTAGGCAATAAAGAGAGAGTCAAAAAGTGCCATCATCTCATGAAAAATGAAACTCACACAAGCTTCCTCTGGTGATCCAACCTCTCCTAATTGTTGATAAATTGTTTGACAATAATTTATCCTTCTCAATGAACCAATCAAACTTCAATATCACTTGAGCATCATCCATCACACATCCTGAATCACGTAAACCAACCAGTTTTTTCATTCGGCTAATGAATTAACAGAATTTTTTCCCAGCTTCAATTTCTACTACAACAATTTACTGGATCCTTACAGGTAAGTTCTATCTCATACCTTATCTAAATCTGGAAGAGAACCAAATGTCCTCGATAATTAATACATTGAACACAGTAACAGAATTGTCACACAACCCATTCGCCTACCCCCACCAACCAAAAAACCTTCAAAATTAAATGAAAAAAGAAAGGAAAACACAACAGCATATGAAAGAGAGATGAAAAATGAAAGATGAAAACTCTTGCCTTAATTGTTGAGTCATGATGGGGGCTTGCATCATGAATTTTTTCATCTTCCTCGGGGTCTTCCTCAGGAAATTCCTCACCAGGTTCATCTTGGGGCTTAGCATCTTCAAGCTGTTTAGCAGGATTAACCTCTTCCTTGATGATATTGTTACCGTCATTTGTTTGAGCATTATCACATGCTTCAATTTTGTTTGACTCGATATTCTCATTAGACGCATCTGCTTTTACACGCTTCTTTGACAATTTTTCTCCATTTTCCTTCTTGGAAGTTTCTTCCCTTGGTCTCTTCTGTTGATTTCTCTTCCTTAAAAATTTGATGCGCAACTCCTTACAACCGAGAGAGAACGAAACAACAAAAAGAAACATTTACTTAAATGAAATCTCCCAAAGACCAATTATGGAAAAATAGTCAAATACAAGTGCTAAGATCAAAAGCTTCAAGATAACCTGAAGGAAAGTCAAGAGACGACAACCCATTTTGTATTGAAGCATCTCATAGAGAGATTCTGCAAACAACGATAACTGCAAAAACAAATGTCGAAGGAGCATGTCAAATGTGTGCAATGACCAAGGATGCAAATTTATGAATGGTAATCTCACATACCTCAAATGTTGATTCTTCAGTATCATTGTCAGTATAATCCAGGAGAGAATCCAGTGAGAGTGATAGTGAATGGATCTGCGAGACAAAACACAATTAATTAGATTCAGCATGTGACATCCCATACACAAGAACAGGGCACGCAATATAGATGACCACGATATGTTCTGCATTCAACATACTTTTGAATCCTTGCTCCCTTTTGTACGAAGAAACAGTCCAGGATGCCGGGGAGGTTCTTCAACCTTTTTCTTTTCTTTCGTCTCTTTATGTGCTTTGCTTGCGGACTCATCTTTTCCAGCTAGGTCGTTTCTTACTTTCTCAGGTTTCGGCTCTTTCCTTCCTTCTGACTTCGTACTGACATTTTGAGAATCTTTTTGCGTATTATTATCAGCCTTCTCAGATCCAGAAATTTTTTTCTTTTCTACACTATTTTCATCATCCTTGTCAGCAACTGTTTCATTTTGTTTCTCCTTAATAAGTGCATTGATTTCAGGCTGAACAGCATTCATTTCTCCCTTCAAGTCATCTACGAAAACCTTAGTACCCTTGGCATCAGCAGAAACTGCCTTCCTTTTCAGGACTCTTTTAATTACTTTCTTCTTTACCGTTGTTTTCGTGCTACCCTCTTGGACCAAGGCATCAGCAGTTCCTTCCGATTTAACCATTGTTTTATCTTCGACAGACTCAGGATTATTCGGAGTTTTTGCATCAGGAGTTGAGCACTCAACTTCTTCCTCAACAGATTTCACTGGCTTTTTTACAATTTTCTTCCTTACAAAAGTTTTAATAGCTGGAGGATTAGATGATAGGTTATCCTGTTGATCAGCAATTTCTGAGACAATATTCTTCTCGCCAATGCCTTCATCTCCAAGCTTATCATTCAGTTTATCATTAACAACTTTCTTTTTGACAATCCTCTTTATGGTTTTCTTCGTTCCAGGCTTTGCAGTAATAGCTGCCTGAACACTGGCATTTTCCACCGTAACCTTCTCCGCTACATCCTTGTCTTCCTCAGCTGGTTTGATCCCATGTTTATTTTCAGCTGCTTTATCTTTCTCATTCCCCTCTCTGTTGGAAGCTGAATTCCCTTCGCCTTTGTGTTCATGGACATCTTTGTCCTTTTTATTAAATTCAACAGACTGTCCAGAAGATGAGATCTCTTTCTTTTTCCGTGATTCATTTTCAGTCTTTGCATCTTTGACATCGTCAAATTTCTTCTCTTCTAAATCAGAAATGAATTATTTGGTAAGAGAAGATAACCAGACAAAGAAATCCTAGTAGATGTTCGGGGTTCTTACTTTTCAAGTTTTCCTCCTTGACTCCCGGTATCTAATTCAACATATAGATAAATGGATCAGTCACAGACAAATCAACTATAGAAACGTAAGTTCGGTTCAACTAAAAATCAGATTTTAGTAGATTTTGATAAAAGTTGATGAAATATGTGGTTTTGATTGTCAACTTTGACTTGCTTTTTATCAACTTTTTAAGCTAGGGGCTAAATCTTTAAAATATAAGCAAATACCAAAATTAAACAAGGTGATGTTATTGGCCATTGTCGTTAGGAAAAAGGAAATCTACTAGAGGCAAAATTAAGACCCATGGTTGAAGAAGAGAACAATCGTGTCAACCCGGCTGCGTATAGAACATCTCAAGCAATAAAAGTTGCAACTTTTTGCTGCATATAAATACATATCAGAAAAGTCGTACATAAAATATGATAAAATTTCAATGACTAAGGTGTTCATTTGCACGAAGAAATCATCATCTACAGTTAATTCCTACTTCGTAGAATCATATCCTTGCCCACCAACGAGGGCTGTAGGTTGTGAGATTTAATGATGAGATTCTCATCCCAACCTTCAGGTAATTGAGAATTTTGTACTTGCACAATTGAGTTCTAGCAAGAGAGTTATTATTTCTCATTGCAATTTTAGGTTTAATTAACAAAAATGCAAAATAAACCAAGAAAAAAAAGAACCATGAAACTGCCATAGAATTGAAAGACTGCAGTCTGTGCATCAAAAGGTAATAGGGCGCATAAAATGTTAATGGTCTTCCCACATTCAAGGTAAAATATAGTGTCAGAAAAACAAGAACATAAAGAACCTCATTCTTGCGAGCATGCTGCTGCTCCCTCTCAGAGACCGCCTTTTTATGATTAAGCCCTTGATCTTTCCACAAATCCAGTGAAGGCAGACACTCGGACAGATCTGGAACATATAGTACGGTAACTTCTTTATGAGTAAAGAGCCCATCCTTTCCAACTCTCAGGTAGTGTATCTGTGCAAGCCAAGACAGTTCCTCATAATCATGATAATGTCAAAAACAGAGGCATCTAAAGTTTTGCAAGTAGAAGTGCAGGTACAGAAGGCACTAAGAATGTGCATTGTTATTCAAATGCAAAACTCTCATAGTACAATAAAGAAGTCTATTTAATTTTATAGCAATAATTAACTAAAAGATTAAATATTCAAGAGGTGTCTTTTAACATACTGAGGCTGCTCAGCACTTAAAAAGCTTTCCCTTTCATTTCTATAACACACAACAATCATATTAGTATTTTCCCCATTTTTCTCTTCTGCTACCAATTATTAGTATTTTTCATTTTTTTTAAGACTTTCAAACAGATATGGTAGTATACTCTGAAAACTAGAAGCACCTTCTATACTATCCAGTTCTTAAGAATGGCGCCTCCTCCTAACGTAGAGGCAAACATGGAAGAATTCTTTCACCATTTTACTGAAAGATAAGCAACACATCTGGAGACGAAAACCTATTGTAACCCCTGGAGAATTTCAGTTAGAAAGTGGTTCATCAACATGCTTCCTTTTTATGTCCATCTTATTTGTAATCTTCTGCACATTATTACCAGTATACCATTTCATAATAAAACGGTTCATGCAAACTTTTCCCAGGACAAAGAGAATCTGAGTCAAATTAACTCTGATTTTCCATCCAGCCTTCTGAATCAACTTCCTCATCAGAAAGGCATTATAGGAATTAACAAAAGAAAGACATCCAACAACTCATGGATCAAAATGAACTTGATAAAAAAGAGGAAAAAAAGAGAAGCCAGTACAATTGCCTTAATAGCATCTGACCAAGATTTCACAGTTGAGGTTTTCTGAAAAGGAATTTTGGAATAGATGACGTGAGACATAAAACTACTGAACTCCTAATAGCAAAACTCAACGAGAAGCTGTCGTTTTTTATCTGAGTGAACGCTGACAGAGGACAAGGAGAAACCAGACAAGATCAGACAAGAGCATTATGTCCACTAGAATTACACCTTGTTTTTAAGGGAAAAGGAAATTAAAGACCAGGAAGAACACGCTAGGATAGCAAAAAAAAAAAAGGGCAAGCCTAATCGACTAGAGTAAATTAATTTGGTCAAAGAGAGATTTTATCTTTGAAACAAACTATGAAGCTCGGATGCACCAACATGCATCCACCACCGTCAGACACCGACACAACTCTTAACACAATTGATATCGCCTTATGGCTTGTCCCCTTTTATTTTTGTTTTTCTACCGCGCTACACGCCATAGTGGTGGACAATAGCCAAAAAAATTACAACAAAAAAACTTCAATCTCCATTTACAAGTGAAAACCGTGACCAACATCGAGAACGGTGATTCCTTTCTTCATCTCTACCTTATACCGGCAATAGTTTCTCATCGATTGTGTGTCCTCTCTCATAAAAAAGGTGGAGTCAAAAGTA
Organism: Fraxinus cuspidata; assembly: GCA_903798385.1. Classification (NCBI taxonomy): domain Eukaryota; kingdom Viridiplantae; phylum Streptophyta; class Magnoliopsida; order Lamiales; family Oleaceae; genus Fraxinus; species Fraxinus cuspidata. The sequence goes on along the minus strand of CAIGRP010067155.1, from coordinate 1,482 downwards.
AACCACCCTAGTTGCAGAAAATTTGTGTTTGAAAAGAAAGAAATATGTTTTCTTTAAACCAATTTGAAATGCTTTTGTCTACAAGATCTTTACTTTTAAAATGATAGACAAGCCCAATGTATTAAAATATCAGCCTTCTTATCTTACTATTTTGACAGCTTTTTATTTTAAAAGTAACTGGACTTTTTAAACTATAACCAATATATAGAAAATTTATTTATTTTACATTATTAAAAAAATGGACCTAAATAAAATTTAAAAATATATTATTTTAATTAAACGTTTCAACGACGCATCGTATCTGCACTTTTTTTAAAAAATTATGTCGGCATGTTTGACGCCGAGTTAGTGCATCATAGTTATGAAGCACTGAAAAAGAAACGTGTTGAACACGCCGACACGCTTTTCCAGCAACACGATACGTTGCCAATTTTGATAAAAATAATTTATGTTTTTAAATTTAAGTTAGGTCCATTTTTATTTTATTTCTTAATGTAAAGCTAATAAAATTTTGTATGCTTGGTTAAGAAGTATAGTTACTTTTAAAGTAGAAAGACTAACTAGTTTTGGCCAGTTCACCAATCCATTTAATGCAGTTAGACTGCTGTCTTTCATTTAAAAAGTAAAAAGCATTTTAAATAAAAGCATTTTTAATTGGTCCAAAGAGAACATGTTTCTCTCTTTTCAGATACAAAATACCATATATGTAAAAGATAAATTAAGAAAATTCCTTCCTTTGTAACTTTTAATGTGCCACTCTATCCATCGGTTAAATGAGAGATTCAAGGAATAATTATAGAAAATGATAAATTTCCTTCTACGTGTGTGTGTGTGTGTATATATAATTAAAGACATTAAAGTTAATTAAGAGGTGATTATAGGAAAATGGTTAATTTTCCATATACGTGTATGTGTGTGTGTGTTAATTATTTTAATTAAAAACAAGTTAAAGTTGATTAAAGAAAAGATTATGGAAATTAGCATAATTTTTATTTCTACTTAAAAACAAATTTAAGGAAATAGGCATGAAACANAGTTAATTAAGAGGCGATTATAGGAAAATGGTTAATTTTCCATACATGTGTATGATTAATTGATTTAATAGTATGATTACTATAATTACGTACATTTATATATGTATATAATTATATATGATTACAACTATTTGATTATAATTACGTGTGACAATATGCATATATAATTTATTTTATTAAAACTGATCGATTTAAATTATAGAATTTATTTTATTACTATAATTACGTGTCTATATATGTATATAATTATATATGATTATGGTCGATTGATTTAAATTATAAAATAATATACTTATGTATGTTTATTTATGAATTTAGTTATATATGATTATGATTGATCGTAGAAATTAAGTAAATTTCTATATCTATACAAGTATAAAAGATAATTTCCATATATATATATATATATATATATATATATGTATGTATGTATAATTTTTATATAGTA
>CAIGRP010067150.1:0-10928 GCA_903798385.1 Fraxinus cuspidata | reverse complement strand
TCGTCTTATTACTCTACCACATCACATCTGATGTTCAGACTCCTGACATCTTTACCAAGGCAATGACTCGACAACGACATCAGTTTCTTGTGCGTAAATTGATGCTTCTCGATCGTCCAGCATCAATTTGAGGGGGGATGTTAACAAGATTGAAGAAGATTACGCCAAGATTACGCCCAATAATTTTGCACATAAATATATTTGTACCATACATAAGAACTACCATATTTAGATTGATTTGTAACTATAAATTGTAACATCTTCAATGGAAAACGTATTCAGCCATTCAATCAAAGTATTAACATTTTCTTCTATTTTTCCGGATGCAGGGATGAAGAAGGGAGGATTCCGTTCCACGTTTTAAGTTTAATTTTCTTATATGATTGACATACAAAACATGATATTTTAATATATTATATAATGGTTTATTTATATCCAATAAACCTTTTGATGTTAAAAATAAACCATAGGGACCAAATGCAATACCCGTGCATTCTGTTTGAATTTTTTGCTTTTTGATTCTACATTCTTTTACAAAAACTCAAGGCTTATTGCTAGTTAGAATCATGTTTACAAGTTTTCAGTTCTTGTATACTTTATCTTCTTCCCTCGGAGTTTATAAAAAGAGTTGGTGTCACAAAACCTAGATTGTTGCTCATTTTAATTAATTATCAACATGTACTTTTGATGAGAATAATGGAGGGTAAGCTAACAAGGATCCATTGCATGTTCCGGAATGATGCGGATCAATTAGAAAAGAAGATCCTAAACCAATTAGAAAATGGAAAAAATATGAAGTACGTGCGAAAACGCATAGGATGTATAAAAATGTGTATAACTTTCAGCTCGATTGTTGAATTTTCGCCCATGAGTACAATCCGGAAACATCTTCCGATTCTGCACAAGTTTGTTGGATGACTTTGTCTAACTTTGAGAGTCAAATTTGGTTGTCTAGGGGTCCTTTTTTTTTATTTTAGTTTTATTTAGATATGTTTTGTAGTTTTGTAGTTTATTTGGAATTGAGAGTTTTGTTTTGATTAATAGTTTATTTTATGCCTATAAAAGGCACATTCATTGTACAATAAAGACATTAATTTTTTGAGTAGTAGTCATAATGTGAAATTTTTTCACTTTCTATCTTGTTCTTAATTGAACAAAACTTATCAAATATTTTCAATATTTGTGGCATTCAAACTATTCGAACTTATCAAAGATTCATACTCTTTGTGGCGTTCAAAAACTTCATAGCAAGATTTATAATTTTTGTGATCAAGGGATCAAGATATTGTTGGCGATTATCTTGATTTTTTGGTTCAATAAATTATTGGGTCAAGTTTCAAACCGAAATTTAGCTTTATTTGGGTTGTGATTAAGTATTTTGTAGGTTTCCTAGGTAATATTGCTAAGTGGGTTCGCCTCAATTGGTGTCTGAGCTTTAACTCCAAAATCAAGTTTTTTTTCTCTTTTTATTTCGAATTTTTGAAAAAACAAAAAAACGAAAAAAAAAAAAGAGTGAGGTCAAGAAAAATCAAGAAAATTCAAGAAAAAGGTGAAGAAAGTTTAAGAAGAAAAACATATTCAATTTCAATGTCAAGATTCGAGGGCGAATCTTCTTGAAGAGAGGGAACTATGGAGAGTAAGCTAACAATGATCCATTGCATGTTCGGGAGTGATAAGGATCAATTAGAGGAGAAGATTCTAAACCAATTAGAAAATGGAAGGAATATGAAGTATGTGCGAAAAAGCATAAGATGTACAAAAACACGTATACCATTCAACTCAATTGTCGGATTTTCGCCCATGAGTACAATTCGGAAACGTCTTTCGATTTTGCACAAGTTTGTTGGATGACTTTGTCAAACTTCGAGAGTCAAATTCGGTTGTTTAGTGGTCCTTTTTACGTTTTTAGTTAGTTTAAGGGTATTTTTGTTATTTGTAGNTCTTTCGATTTTGCACAAGTTTGTTGGATGACTTTGTCAAACTTCGAGAGTCAAATTCGGTTGTTTAGTGGTCCTTTTTACGTTTTTAGTTAGTTTAAGGGTATTTTTGTTATTTGTAGTATTTTATGGTGTGTTTGATGGATATTATTGAGAAAAGAATGTATTTTAAATAGTGATATGATGAGAAATATGTGATTAAAAAGTAAAGAAAAGTTATTGATGTGATGAAAAATATTATTTTATTGAAGAACGTGTGGTTGAAAATGAGTTTTAAAAGAATGTGTGTCAAACAGGGGCTTAGTGTTATTCAGATTTGTTTTGAAGTTTTTTAGTTTATTTGGATTTGTCTTTAGAATTAGAGTTTTGTTTTGATTAGGAGTTTATTTCATGCCTATAAATGGCACATTCATTGTACAATAGAGACATTAATTTTTTGAGATTTAATCATAATGTGAAATTTTTTCACTTCTATCTTGTGGTGTTCAACAACTTCATAGCAAGGTTCATAATTTTTGTCATCACGGGGTAAAGATGTTGTGGCAATTGTCTTGGTTCTTTGGTTCAATAAATTATTAGGTCAAACTTCAAACTAGGATTTTAGCTTTTTTGGGGTTGTGATTCAATCTTTTGTGGGTTTCGTAATTACTATTGCTATGTGGGTTCGCATCAACTTTTAAATGAGAGTTAAAGGAACAAATAAGCCACCAATTTTTAAAGGACAAATATCGAATTGAGAACTACCCTTTCTGTTTCAAGATTATGGTAGACTAATCGGACAGATCAAGCTACCCACATTACCAACACACAATTCCCCTCCCAAGCCCTGAAACAACCCACCAATAACCTTCATCCAAACTATTTCTCTTTCGTACATCAAAAACATGCAAAACTTTCGCAAAAATAAGCTTATCTATGTCATTTTTTTCTCTCACAATAGTTTGACTATGTTTAGTTGAACCATTATAATGTAACAAATGAAAGCTACGTCACCTGAAATTCCATCTGAATTGGTGGCGGAGTCCAAGACTTTTTTTCTGTTATTGTTGAAATCAACTCTACTTCAGCACTCAATGTTGGCTCTGTTTGTCCAGGAAATTTTCTTATCCTGCAACGAAGAAGAGTATACCCAAAATTAAGCTAAAGAGAAATGTAAGAGAAAATATGTACAATATACTTCCAAATTATAAGGTCTGCAGTGCTATTATGTGAGTAATTTTCTTACAAAGGCCTTTTGTGATTTTAAAAGAGAAAAGGCTCTTGTTTCAAATTATCATCAAAAAGAACTACTTTAATGAGAAAATGTCAATATTTCCCTTCTCAGAAATGGACCTCCTTTTTCCTTCTTAAAAGATTGCTCATTAAACAAAATGAATAGTGAGAAATCTGAGAACCTTTAATTTATAAGCAAATAAAATTAAATGTTGGAACTTTAGTTTATTTATAACCAGAAGAAATAAAAAGAAAGCTACCAATGCTATGGAAGGAGAGAGAAGCAGAGATGAAATTTACTGATTTATATGAATCAGACCCCAAGAGAGCAACCATCTCCCTCATTTTTAATGTCTCTCCTGTTTTCTTTCAGAAACTTGAAAAATCTTGATTCTATACAATAAACAAAAAATAATCATCCAACGGACATTCAATCATCAGCATCGAAATCAGCACAGCTTTCTCTTCACAACTAGTGTCGTGGCCTTCTGTCACAATAGAAATACAATGAGAATTCTAGGAATACTCGGTACTCGAGAGAGCAATCAAATATGCTGAGCAGAATCCTTGGAGTGCTCGGTATCAAAATGGTTTGGATGATCTTTTCCATCCCGTTTTCCTCTCATTATATAGCAAGAATTTACATAATGAATGTCAGATTTCTAGTGCCTAAATGCTATACAAGGTAAGTATTTCCAACTAATTTACAGCCGAATTTTCTGCTATGTATAAGCATTCCAAAATTAGTATAAATCAAACCCCTAAATCATTTCCGTAACATCCCCCCTCAAATTGATGCTGGTAGATCAAGAAGCATCAATTTGTGAACCAAGAACTGATGCCGATGCCGAGAAAGAGCTTTAGTGAAGATGTCTGCAGTTTGATGTTCGGTGGAAATGTGAGGAAGAGTAATCACATGTCCGTCAAAGGATTCACGTATGGAATGACAATCAACTTCGATATGTTTTGTACGCTCATGGAAGACAGGATTAGCGGCAATCTGAATAGCACTGGTATTATCAGCATGAAGAGGAGTGGAATGAAGCTGAGGAAAACCAAGTTCACCCAATAACCCACGAAGCCATGTGATCTCAGAGCAAGCAGAAGACATAACATGATATTCAGACTCAGTGGAGGACTTTGAAACTCGATCTTGCTTCTTACTCTTCCAAGAAATGAGTGCATTGCCTAAAAACATGCACCAACCTATAACAGAGTAACGAGTATCCGCACATCCGGCCCAGTCAGCGTCAGTATACCCTACCAACTGTAAGGAAGATTCCTTAGGAAAGAACAACCCGCGTGTAGAGGTGCCCTTCAGATATCAAATAATGCGGCGAACAGCGGCTAGGTGAAGGTGTCGAGGGGCTTGCATAAATTGACTGACTTGTTGCACGGCAAAAGAAATGTCAGGACGAGTAATCGTCAAGTATTTCAAACTCCCAACGAGTTGCCGATACAAGGATGGATCGGAAAGAAGCTCGCCTATCTCCTGATGAAGCTTAAGATTTACCTCCAAGGGAGTAAGAACAGAATTACCCAATTGAAGGCCAGCTAATGAAATTACTTCCTCCGTATATTTGTGTTGATGTAACATTGTACCAGTCGGAGTAATCTGCACCTCAAGGCCAAGAAAGTACTGCAAGGGACCAAGATCTTTCATGTGAAAAGAGACCTTGAGATGCTGTTGTAATTGCTTAAGTAACTCAGTATCAGAGCCAGTAATCACAATATCGTCAACATAGACCAGAAGCAATACTGACTCTGAGTGAAGTGAAAAATAAGCAGAGTAGAGCGAAATTTATCAAACCATGCCCGCGGAGCTTGTTTCAGCCTATACAAGGATCGGCGTAGCCGACAAACCTCTGAGGAAGGTGTAGTAAACATGCCAGGAGGTGGAGACATATAGATTTCTTCCTTCAAATCCCCATGTAGAAAAGCATTCTTCACGTCCATTTGCCGAAGGGCCCACCCCTGCGACGCAACGAGTGCCAAAATAGTCCGTACAGTAGTCATTTTGGCAACAGGTGCAGATATCTCTCCATAATCAATACCATACTCCTGCCGGTTTCTAAGGGCCACGAGACGGGCCTTATATCGGTCCAGCGAGCCATCAGACCGAAACTTGACTGAGTATACCCATTTACAGCTAATAGGTTTTACACCCGATGGACAATTTGGGTAGCTGCCTGAGTATAAGAGTGAGGAACAGAAACAGTGTCGAGAGTGGCAGTAAGTGAGGTATGAGAAAAACCGTACCTGTCTGGTGGATGTTTAACTCGGGTGGAGCGCCTAGTTATAGGAAGCGTAGAATCAGATGAAGAATCAGTGTCTTGAAGATGCGCTGAAGGAGGACGTCTATGATACACCATACCTGATTTAAATCGCTCAATAGAAGAAGACACATCATCAAAAGCAGGTAGAAGAGTAATAGGAGGATCAGAAAGAACCTGAGACTGAAAGAAATATTGATTTTCAAAGAAAATCACATTCCGGGAGATTCGGAATTTGTTTGCATAAGCATCATAACAAACAAATCCTTTTTGAGTAGGGCTATGCATCATATATCTGCCAATAAACCATGATTTTGCTATCTGTGATCATTGCGACGAATACCCACGTGGCAAGTATGTCATCATTCGTACTTGCAAACTATAAAGAACTCAGTTATGTCAAACTTCGTTGCTCGCAAACACCAGTTACAATTGTTGTCTACGCAAACAATTGTGTAGGTAGTCATGTTTGATTTCTTCATTTTAAACTTAAAGTTGCGTTTCAATACAATCAAGGGCACAACTTCTAGGAGATCCCTTTTGGTGTCAAACAATTGGTTGACCTGCGAATCCTCATAATCACGAACCATATGCGAAAAATGAGAAGATCATATACTCGGTTCAGTCTTAGAGTTCCTATCCCGCCAATGTCTCTAATTGAATAAAAGCAATTAAATCTTGATTTGTAAAGTAATTTGTTTATTGTCTTGAACCACCTCAGGAGGTATGTGTATAATAGTGAGATCATGATGTGTAGCAACTGTTTTTAGAATAACTACGTCATCTTCTCGAGCTTAGCAACTGTTTTTGGAATAACTACGTCATCTTCTCGAGCTACCTCTACTGGTCCCAAAAATCATCCACATTACAATCTACTTCATCATATGCTTCGTGTTCACTCTTAAGGATATTCTTTCTCACTAAACTTACGCAAAGAGGAGAATTCTAGTATTTGTTCAGCTGAATTAGCCACTCCATTTGTACCTTAGGAGTAACTTCTACCGATGGAATCAAATAGCTTAATCTGTATGGAAATAAAAATTCCAAATTCATCTCATCAGAGGGATCAATGTTGAGGAAGTTATGTATATGATGTAGCCGATGTTAAAAAAATGTAGAAATACCTTCTCCATCACTCATCTAGTTCAATGACCATCGACCATTTTTACTCCTTTAAAATTTTACCAAAACAACAAATTGGGATGAGTATGTATTCCATATTTTCATTTTTTAATTCAAAATTTAAGAAAATAGATGAAGAAAGGCAAGAAAAGCAAAAAAGATGGTTGTTACGGGTCAAGGTCATCTGTTTCAGACAGTCCGACAATCGGACCGTCCGACCATCTATTAGATGAATTTTTTGTCATTTTTTGCTTAAAAAATGTGTACATTTGTCCAATAAATAAAAATATATATATATATAATGTGTTAAAATAAGTTGAAATAAGATTTAACAATTAAAAAGAAAACTAAATTAACGACAATGAATATGTACAAAAATACTTACCGATTTAAAGTGATGATATTAACGAGATCTTTGTGTTGAACTTTTATAATTTTTTTAGATTTTAGTGTTTGTTGACCCCATTTTCTACAATGGATAATCGGACAACAGATGTCACGCCCACTCGCACCCACACAAGCAAATTTCAATACGTTTTGACAGAAAATTCAAATGGAAATGATGACGTTTATGAACGTAGGAGATGCTCTATAACACAAGACAAAAATGTTCGATCACCGGTGAAATAATCAAATATGATTTCAAATAAACAAATAATCATAAACAACTCAACCAAGATAGAAGTAATCTAAACTCAAGCAAATAATATGGAATGAGCAAGAGAGAACCGAATGTATTTTTAAGTGTGAAGAGTTACATTATGTTTAAATGTTACAAGAATTACTTATTTATAGAGTCTTGGCCGACATGGAAACAGTTAGATAAGAACATTTGGCCTCGTCTCTCATGTTTAAACCTCACATTACTCAATCTACTATAAATTTAATATATTGATAACGAGTCAGCCGCCCTACACCCTAAACTAACAGCCTCGACATTTATTATCATAAACATTACATCAATCATTCATAAAGAATGCCTGCAGGTTCTATACGAGACAACAAGAGCTTCAGCCAAAAGAAGCTCAGATGGAGCGAAGGCTTCGGCCGAATAAGAGCTTCGGATAGAGTGAGTGTTTCGACCAATTAAGAGCTTTAGAACAAATGGGATCAGCTTCTTCTTTGACTTCTTTACTTTAACTAATTGAGTATTTGTTGACTTTGTCAGATCTGACTTAATGTCTCTACATGGACAATGACGTGGTCCCCACTAAGAGCCTCAATGGTGAGGTGTACCAATAGTCCCTCAAATCTATTCATGATTATATAAGTAATACATGGACTTTTTTTTATAGAAATAAAATTGTTGTTGGGGTAGTTATTATTCAAAAGTTTGAAAATAAATATTTATTTTATAATTAGAATTTGAAAGTGTAACTATTATGAATTTTAGAAGTATTTATCGAAGGTATTGTCTGATACATTGAAGTTTCTGATTTTTCGGGAAAGATTGGGAAGCACCAGCTGGAGTCCTTTTATTTTAGCTTGTTTACTCAGAAGTGACCGTATAAAACTATTTGCATATAGGCTGAGATAGTGTATATCTGCTATTTACTAGGGCTTAATGCATTAATTTTGAAAAGGCACGTTTCTTCAAACGTTAGGAACACGAGGCATCCATAATTATTGCCAAATGATTTGTTGTCTCGTACTTTTTACAGTTGAAGCTATTCAACTTTCCATACATGCAACTGTTGTCGTATTTAATATGCAATGATGACTGCTGCATGCGTGTTTTATGGGAGACAGTCGCAGTAGCACACGTGATGTCGACACCTGAGGGACGGACAGGATCCTAATCCAACAGTTGAGGTTGATGACTTTCACCTATAAAAGGCAAATCCTTCGATTCTTTGACCTATCAAAATTTTCTAACTCCCTGTTTAAATTTGCTTCCAACCACTTTCACGAACTTCGGCCATTTTCCTTTAGTGACTTTGTTGTTCAACTTCGTAAGTATCTTCAACTTCTATGATTTTGAATTTCATGGCTTCTTTTCTTTCTGAGGAATGTAGACATTAGCACAGTTGCTTCTAAGATGGGGGTCATATTAACTAACACCTCCGACCTTGTCCAAGCCATTAGGGCTGGTCAAAGTGTGTTGCTCATAAGAGAGAGTCGTGTAGATACGACGTAGGTTGGAAGTGGCCAAATTCCTTCTAAAGTAACTGCTTTGACCAGTAGAGATTAGGGAAAAATATTGTATACCATATACAAAAGAGTTGTTAGCACCCTCACTTGACGAGCGAACCTGTTTTCTTAAGCAGGGATGTGTTGTTGTTAATGAGTTTATTTTGAAGGATGACTTCCTCTACCCTTTCATCATTTCTTTCGAGAAGTTCTTAAGTTGTACTAGCTGGCCCCAACCGACTCGTCCCCAATGCTTGGGCCCAGCTGGTGAGAACCTACTTCTTGTGAAAAGAGACTTATCTAGGTAAAGATATGTCCATCCATATTTTCCAATCCATCTTTCAACCCAGAGTATTATGTAAAGGGAACTCTAAGGATTGGTATTCTTTGTGTATGTATGGGCCTCACTCCCCATTTGTCATTGGCCTTCCCTCCTTCATCGAAGTATGGAAGGATAATTGGTTTTGGTGAGGAGTAGTGGAAGACGTGTAAGGGAGACACGGTTCCTCACTTGACAGTTCCAACCTCCTACTCAGAAACTCTTGAGTGTCCCACCTTTACTTGCATTTTACTGGTACTAGTTTGATTCTTACTCTTACTCTTTCTTTTATTGGGTTGATAGATCGGTTTGAGTTAACCAAGGTGGAGTTGAGTGTTGTGGAGGACTTCTATCGTCGTCCTTATCTTCTAGAGAGTTAGACTGGTTGATAGTAGCTCGTTGATTTTTTGAAGAATTCCATTAATGGCTCGAAGATGTAACATTAGAAACTTTCTTTTACTGCAAATAGAGTGACATTCATGTTGATTATGTTCCGTTTGCAGAAAATTTCGACAAGAGAAAGTATCTTATCCCAAACATGGCTTATATTCTGATCACGACCAGGAAGAAGGAGTTGGAGCCCTCATCTGCTGTTGCTAATAAGGTGAGGGACAAGGTGGAAAGGGTCAGTAAAAAGACTGCTAACCGTGAAAGCGAGGGTCGAACCCCTTCCAAGGATAAGGGAAAGAACAAGGTGGAGGAGGTCCACAAAAGAAAATTCACCTTTTCTTCCACCGCGGAAGGAGGCTCCACTGCCATTCTGCCTCCTCGTTCTGAAGTCCCAATTGGGAAAAAATTGATGGCATAGTCATATGTTTATCAAAGGGAGGACAAAAGAGATCATCTATAGCAGAGCCTCAAAGGCAGGAGTCTTCCAAACAGGGAAAGGTGTCAAGTGATACTTCTACTCTTCAGACACTGCGCCTCCTCGAACGAAGCTTTCCTTGTTAAAGATGAACGATGAACTAGCTCTGGAGGCCCTATCCAATCTTCTTTTAGAAGTACAAACAACAACTACTACAGTTCATAATTACTAGATGGAGAGATGGATAAGCTTCATCGAGTCCAGTGACTTAAATGACATTTGCTACAATGGTGAGCTAAACGGGGAGGGCGTTTAAAATCTCCATAGAGTCTGATCTATAAAAACCTTTAAAAGAAAAATAAGGAATAATAAGACCTCTCAGGCTGAGGAAACAGATAAAAAAAAGCCAAAGCCAATGATAAGGCCATTAAGAAACAGCAGGCCGAAGAATCTCTGAAATTCTGCCTTAATAAAGATTGAAAACTTGAAAAATGAAGTTCGCTTCCGTGACCAAGCGAGTGGAGACTTTTAATATACACCAGAAGTTGTCAGAGTTTCACCAGATATTAGAGGAGGTTTTTTTACGCTGAGACGATGGAATGGATTAAGGTACACTCAACATACAACACTAGTGAGTTAAGGTCAGAACTATTAGAAGAGTGAGAGCAAGAAGAGCTTTAAACTCATGCAGATGGTAGCTATTAAATTGAGATCAAAGACGAAGCTGGCAAGGATAATGAAATCTCTGAAGCTATGGCTCTCAATGCTATCGTCCCTTTACTTGCACCAATTCTCCACCTCCACTTGCTTAGCTTAGGCCTTTGTACTTTTTTATTCTTTTAATATAAATGGCTTCTGGTCCCTATATGTAATGATCTTTTAATGAATGAAATCCTCTTTTATTTATACTTATGTTAAGTTTTTGAATTTCATTTTTATATTATTGCTTTGTCGAAATACTTTAGCTTTCGTTTAAGACTTGTTCCATTAAAACTTGTACAAGTGTTAGAAGTTTGTACGCCTTTTAACTTTTATTCTTTCCTTATCATGAGGTTGAGTAGTTCATCCATGCTGAGGCTTCTACTATGGCTTTTATCATTGGGGGCATGTGTTATCCATCTCGATGAGTA
>CAIGRP010067132.1:0-19688 GCA_903798385.1 Fraxinus cuspidata | reverse complement strand
TGACGAGTAGGAGCTTCGATTATCTTGATTTGGACATTAGGGTTTACAATGTCGAACTCGCCTGCAAGTTGAACTCCCTCGCTCGCTTACAATGTCGACTTTACTGGGTTTAGAGGCAATTTAAAGGTGATGAAAGGAGAAGAAGGAAACTGTTCGTTTCAAAAAAATGGAGAAGGGTTTTACGACGGGTGAAATTAGGGGAAAACATGTGAAATTTTGAGTTAATGGTAGAAGGGCAATTTCGTCATTTTATCATTTCATTACATACTGAATTTTTTTTCTTTTTAATATCAGTCAAATGCCATTTGTCCAAACATTTAGTTGAACCTGACTGTTTGGCCAAATTCCCCTTTCGTTTTTCTTTTTTTTTCCAATTTTTTATAGGGTCGGGTTGAGCGGGTTGTGAATTTTGGGTATTTTTAAACATGCCAGAATATTTTTGCAACATTTTATAAATGTTACAAAAGGTTAGCCTATTTAACATTATTAGCAACGTTCACCAAACGTTGCAAAATGTCTATTTTAACAACACTTAACAAACGTTGCAAAAAGTTAGTCTACACAATCGTATTAACAACGTATAATGAACGTTGCGATAAGTTTACATTTTTGCAACATGTATAAAACATTGCAAAAATATAAACATTTCGCAACATTAAACGAACGTTGCGGAAGATTATATAATCTAAGTATTAACAAAGGTGAGTAAACGTTGCAATAGAGTGGGTTTTTAGCAACACCCGATAAACGTTGCAATAAATAAAACTTTTGGCAACACTCAATAAATGTTGCAAAATGTGACATTAGCAACATTTATTTAAAAAAAGTTGTCAAATCTCAATTATATTATCCAATTGCAACATTCACTTATTTGAATGTTGCGATAGATGCCTTTAGCAACTCTTAATAACCGAATGTTGTCTTTTATGTGTTGCAAAAGACCCTTTTTGTTGTAGTGAGCCCCTTCAAATTGATGGAAGTAAACATAGAACTTTCAATGTTAAGAGAGAAGATTGTACAAAGATTTTGTATCTTAGATAATATGGCTGGTGGTACGCAATTTATTTCTTACATATGGTATTAGAGTCACCTTCATTCTTGGTTATTCAGATTTTGGAGTAACATGCATTCATAAGTAGCATATTTTGATCCCGGTTTATCATATGTTTAAGGAATATGTTATGACTTTTAATTTATTTCCTGCATTGGAATAAATTTTAACTGCGGAGATAATGAAATTAAAAATTGCCAATACAATAACCTATTATGTACTCCTTTTTTTTTTTTACTATGCATAAAATTTAGTGCTTCATTTGGTAACTAGTCATTGCTTCATATATATAGCACTAAAAGTATGAATATTGTAATATTTTACATGATATGCTTTGAAACTTGTACATGACAGGTTTATATCATGTTAATAAGGTCTCTTGAGTTTTGTACACGGTGTAAATAGCTTTACGGGAATACCAAAGTAATTGACCAAATTAATGATTTAAATGCATCATTAAACCTGCAATTCCGCACTATTAAAGCACTTCTTGCCTTCATTCCACCAATATTCCATCAGATTTATTTTGTTGTATAATTATTTAAATTTTAAGTTTCATAATTAAAATTAACTACATAACCTGGTTGGAATTGTAGTGCATTAAGTGTATATAGTTGTAATATGCATGCAGTTGCGGATCCAGCACCCGACGAGGATCGATGATCGCCCGTGCCGACTCCGCTGGTATTAAATTTATTTGTGTGGTGTGTGTGTGTATGTGTGTGTGTGTATTTCATTTGTTTTCAAGCAGCTCTTGTATGGCTAGAGCACCCTGTTTAGTAGGTAAGAGGTTTTGAATTCAACTATCTACTAGAACAATTTAATGCAATTATTTTAGTTCAATACTTTTCACCATTTTGAAGCATAGTTATTAAAACCGATGCAATGAGAAATATTCAAACCTATGCTCCCCTTTAGAATTATGAAAAGCTTGACTACTATGGTATTTGGTGAATGTTAACATCAAATGTAATATATATATATATATATAATAGATATATTTTCTCATCATTTTAAATTTTTTTCAAGTACAATTCGACCTTGCAATAACCCAGCAGTTAAACTACTAACTCTATGACCGATGCTTTATTCAGGTTAACGACCGGTTGAATATGATAACTATGTTTTGAATAGTGAAAGAATAATGAAGAAAATTAAATTGGCAATTGACATTTACTGAAGCAAAAAAAAAAATGTATTTGTTTTAATTTTTCCACTAGAGACTATTTAATGACAAAAAAAAAATTAGTAGGAGGGAGCATTGACACCAATTTTTCTTCACACGTTCAACAACAAAATATTTATCATCTTTAAAACTATGTAATAATTTTTTATGTTAGACTGAGATGAATATCAAATTAAACCAAGAAAGTAAGTAATTGGACCCATTTTTCAAAGTTGAAATTCTTATTCAATAAATATTATTAGACTGGCACATAACGTGCATCCACACTTGCAATTTTAACTACGATACAAGTAATTTCAATTCATGGTATTGGTTTTTTATTGTGGCCACCAATGGTCAACGGTAGTCCGTACTCACTGGAGTGGAGTTAACGTGACTGGTTTATATACAACTTCTAATTTCATGTTTAGGATTTAAAAGATTAAACTATGGAAAGTTTATATGTGGAGTATTTTGACATTGACTTATCGACTATTAAAATTAAGATGTACAACAGTAAAAAAAAAAAATCATTATGAGATCAAACAAAATATTTTGTTTGGAAGATTTGGTCACCATTCAGTAACTAAAGGTTTAAAGATGTCTTTGAGTTTTGACATATAGTAATAACTTAAGATTAGCCAAAGCGTCTTTTGTTATAATGTTATATTGAAAATCATAAAATCACATATGGAAACAAGAAAGTAGTTATTACATATCGAAACAAGAAATTCCATAGGCCCACAAGTATAAAAATACTTGTATTTGATATTACTAAAGTCTTTGTAAATTCAATGTGGGATAACAACCTCTACCCAAAGGAATGTTTGAATTTACAAAATTGAATTGGCATTAATATATGTATTTATCTTATGCAAGGATTCATAATTTTTTCAATGACTCTCGAATTACAATTCTATGTGTTGAAAACATATTTTACAAGAAGGAGAAAATCCTCATTTGGGGTGTGTGGATCTCACCTTGGCGTTCCGTATGGATGAACTACTTATCCCTACAGAATCAAGTACACCATAGGAGAGGTCATTATTTGAATTATGTCGATAAAAAATTAGGGGATCAATCCCTCAATGTGACAAGGCCAAGGACATCATAAAGGCTATTGAAGGGTAATTTATAAGTTTTCACAAAATATTGGCTAGCACCTTAATGAAAAGGCTCGAAGCTTAACAATTCTAAAGGTGTGCTTAAGCACATAATGGAAATAAGAGACATTTGCTACTCGTCTTGTGTCCCTAGATATAGAGATTTTCAAGTCATTCTTTATTCATCTCATTTTGATTTCTCTTCCTACGTAGTATGGTCCATTTAAAATTTCGTTTAACACACAAGGAAAAATGGGCAGCGAATGAATCTTAACAATGTATTTTCAAGAAAAAGTGAGGCTAAAGCATGAGAGGTTGGAAGCTGCTCATCGACAATTCATGATAAATGAAATGAGAACAAGCGTAAATATGGTCCTAAAATGAAGAATAAAATGCCAACGAAACACGAGCCATAAGGATGTCTATTTCTTTTGCAAGAAGAAATGGCATATGAAGAAGGACAATTTCAAGTATAAGAAATGGCTCGAAAAATAAAAGTACTCTTATCTCTTTAGTGTGTTATGCATCTCTTTTTGTTAATATTCCAAACAATACATGTTGGATTAATTCAAGTACTATAATTCACATTGCGAAAAGAAGTTTGTATATTATTGAAATCATTCACACTAATATTTGTGTTCCATTTTCTATCCCTTACCTAAATGGTGAGATATATTTTATCTCGTTCATAGATGATCATTTAAGATACATATATCTCAATCTTTTAAATCATAAGGACAAGACACTAGATACCTTCAAGATTTATAAAATAGAAGAAGTAGAAGAAAAGGAAAGAAAATCAAAATTATAAGATTAGGGTGGAGAATATTATGGATGGTACAAAAAAGGGGACAAATGCCAAGTCCATTTGCTAAATTTTTAGCAGATTAATGCATTGTAGCACAATATACGATGCTGGCACACCACAACAAAATGTGTAGCTGAAAAAAGAAATAGGACCTTAATAGACATGGTTACAAGCATGATGAGCAATTCAAATCTTTCTTTACATTTATGGGGGTGAAGCCTTAAAAACTGCCGTGTATATCTTAAACGGAATTCCATCTAAGGTAGTTCCTAAAACACCATTTGAAATTCGGAATGGATGGAAACCTAGTTTGAGACATATACACATGCGGTTGTCCAGTTGAAGTAAGGGTTTATAATCCTCACATAAATAGATTTGACCTGAAAACGGATAGTGGTTTTTTCATAGGCTACTTAGTGAACTCCAAAGGCTATAGATTTTATTGTCCTTCGTACACTTTCAAAGATTGTCGAGCTAGAAATACAAAATTTCTAGAGGATCACGAAGTGAGTGGGAGTAAATTTCGTAGAAATGTTGATTTTCAAGAAATAAATGAATCTGTTTGGTCATCTTCCAATCCATGTATGTTGATTCTTTTCGAAAGAAAGAACTTAAGTACAACTAAAAATGAACAAACTCAAGAACAATCGTTATTGCATAAGGACGTAAAATGAGAATTCTCACTCAATGCAGAATCTATTATTACTCCAAACATGCAAAATCAAGATGAGGTAGTAAGTATAAGAAAATCCTGAAGAATAAGGTAATCAACAATTTCTAGCTATTATGTTGTAGATTTTCAAGCGTTTGATACATGTTTTGGATTTGACAATGATCCTAGCTCATTTTCACAAATCCTTGAAGGGGAAAACTTAAGTTTTTGGTATGAAGTCATGAAGGAAGAGATCTAATCTATATTTAAAAACTAAATTTGGGTTCTCATTGAATTGTCAGGTGGACATACAGCCATTGGTTGTAAATGGATCTATAAGACCAAGAGAAATACAACTGGCACTATAGAACAATATAAGGCCAAGAGAAAGACATTAAATGGACGTGAAAACAACAATCGTGAATGTAGAAAAAGTATACATGAAACAATTTGGAGGATCTACTAGTGATAAAGATAATTACATGGTTTGTAAATTAAGGAGATCTATATGTGGACGAAAATAGATTACCCGTTAATTGTATTTGAAGTTTCACAATGTTGTTACTTCATATTATTTTACAGAAAATATCATTGACAAGTGCATATATCTTAAGGTCAGTGGGAGAAAATATATTTTTCTAGTCCTATATGTAGATGATATTTTACATGCAAACGGTGATTTATATTGCTACATGACACAAAACAGTTTCTTAACTAGAAATTAAAATGAAGGATATGGGTGAAGCCTCTTATGTCATTAACATATTATTCACATAAACAGATCTGAATGGTCATTAGGATTGTTTCAAAAGACCTACATTTAATTTTTTTTTTTTGGAATGAAGGATTGTGCATCAAGGTTAGCACCCATTGTTAAAGGTGGTGAATTCATTTGGAATCAGTTTGCATTAAATGAATTGGAAATAGAGCACATGGCTTCTACACCCTATGCTTCCGCAGTTGGCAGCTTGATGTATGCACAAGTTTGGACTAGACCCAACATTGCATTTGCAATTGGTATATTAGGCAGAGTATAAAACATTGGAAAACTGTCAAGAGTGATGAGGTTCCTATAAGGAACCAAAGACTATAGACTCACATACAAACATTCCAACAATCTTGATATATAGATTTGGATTTTGCTAGATGCGTAGACAGGTGGAAGTCTACTTTAGGATATACTTTTCTCTTAGATGGAGGAGCTATATCTTGGAAAAGCAATAAGCGGACTATAATTGTATCGTCTACCATGCATGCGAAATTCATTTGTTGCTATGAATTTACAACACATGCCTTATGGTTGAGGAATTTCCTCAAAGGTTTAAGAGTTGTTGATAATATAAGGAAGTCTTTGAAAATTTATTGTGATAATTCAACTGCAATTCGTTGACCTATGATTTACTTTATCCTTAACGTTTTGATCATAACAAATAAATTGATTTTTGTTTCTAACAATTGATTTTTTTTAGTCTTCAAAGCACCATATGTAATATTGATCATATCAATGACAAAAAGGTTGATATCAAGAATATTCACATCGGATCATGCAAAGACAAAATAGATCAAACTTTTTATATGCAAGCGTCCGGACAAAGAAATGAACTCCAGATCATGCAATGGTCACTTTTTTACTATTCTGTTGTCGTTCTACAACGGATAGTTTTTGTACTTCTGGACGAAGAAGAAGACGTCCGGTTGACTATTCGGTTCTATAGATACTTTTGCTTATTGAATTGTACAAGTACATTCACTTTTTACATTCATTGAAAGACTTTTTGAGAGCATTAAAGTGAGATATTCTTGAGCAAAATTACATTGATTCTACGTCTCATTTATCATCAAATCATTTATTGTGAAAACATTTTGACTGAGAAAATTAAATCTTTTATTCATATTTATCATTAAGTTTTTTTATCTAATATTTGAGTTTTCATTTATTGCTGCTTCATTGAAGTACTATCTATCTCTCTTAATACTTAATTTGTATATATCAATTATTGAGAGAAAAGTTTTCAAATTGAAAAATTATTTTTCCCTTCAAATTTGTGGGTCATATTGAGGTCCCAGAAATCTCAATATTGTAAAAGGATCGGTACCCCTTGTGTGCAAGTCACTGAAGCTTTGTAAGGTTTTGGATTGTGCCATAAATCAATCAAATATAGTAAAAACGCCTTACTCATGACGAAGAGCTCGGTAACAGAGGACATAGATCATCGATTTGGATCGAACCTCTACAATTACATCGTTTGCTTAACATCTTCCCTTATACTTATAGCTTTCATAATTGTGTTCTTTATTTGATTGATATACTTATTCCAAAATTATTAGAATCTTTCGTAAAAGTTTTAAAAACCAATTCACCATCTCTTGGCTAGCTATTATTTCACTTTCACAATTTTATTTTCAAGAAATAACAAAAGTGGAAGCCGGAGCAAATATATCGACATAGAGTATCTTGTTGTTAAGAATCATATAAAAGAAAAATGAAGTAGCCATTGAGCATATAAAGATAGATCTCAAGATTGTAGATCCCATGACTAAGGGATTGCCAACTAAAGTTTATAAAGCTCAAACTTCCGTGCTCACGTTTAATATATATAAATTGAGTAATTATCTACTTAATTTGTATAAAAATATGTCAATTGTATGAAAATTCCAACTTGGATACAATTTATATGAAAATAGGCTATTGGAGCTCAATTGGATTTGATGTAAAGCAATTGAACATTAACTGGATTGCAAAAAATCATTTGAAAGTATTAATGGAGCATTCGGTAAAAAATCATAAGTTTCGAGAGTTACAAAGTTTTGAAACTTGCATCGGGTCAACTATAATGATTTCAGCATGAAGATGACTTAAATTATTTCTATTTATTTTTTATCAAACCAACAGTTATATAGTGGTTCTCGTGAGAATGATATTCAGACTCTTACGTTCACTTTATTACTTGTTACAATCCATACACTTCTGTATATAAAATTGACAAGAAGTTTTTGTCGCCGTTGTCGTAAACTATTTTCATTTAATATTGGTTTAAATTATATCTTGCTTTTGTTCGATTTTTTTTTCCTTTTTTTTCCCTTTATAGCTGATCTACTTTTTTTTTCATTGACAAGGAACGAAAAGAAGCAAGAGGGCAGCAAAAGTTTACCATGATTGATCTTGACTTAGATGAAGGTGATATGCTTTTTGGAGATTTCCTCTTCAGACAACAACTTAGAAAGTGGGGATACAATCTACCGATCATACTTGATAAGGGTGGCTTGCTGGAGTGATTAAATATCAAATTTCTTGTTTTTGAGAAGAAAATACCGACTTGTAAATGTTGTAATGCATTGCATTATCCTAAAAATTGCTTGCTATTGATAACTCCAGAAGAAGTAAGAAAAACTATCTTCAATGATACATATAAAGAAGCAGATGATAACGGTGACATGGCTATGGGAGATATCATCGCCATGCAAAAATATAAAAGGATTGAAAATCAAATATTTTTGAATGAACCAAGTAACATGCTTCTGGAGGATCTCTTCATCATTAAACACAATAAATCAATAACTAAAGAAGAAGAACGTGTAGAAATCGAGAAATTAATCTTGAAGGAGCCAAACGAATTAGTGACATTCAATGTAGACGGAATTGGCATTCAAACCTCCAACTTCATTTATTTTGTGATTAAAGTCAATAAAGAGATTGAAGTATTCTTAATTGAGTTTAAATTGGGTAATTTAGGCAAATTACACTATATTCAAGTCGGAGTGTAATATTTTGGATGATGGACAAAATATGGTGGAAAAATAATCTAAGCAAGTTCAGTAAGACCTCCAAAGCAATATTCAAAATTCCTTGAAAAATCATTATCCAAAGTGAAGTTTGAGACTCTAAATTAAGAAATAATAGAAGGAAACCCAATTTTTTAACATTAAACTTTTAATTAATTTATTTATTTTGTCATGGATTGTAATAAAATTTAGGATTTCAATTTAAATATAGGCTTATTTTTTCAAATATTATTTTTAAAATTTGCATTGACAGTAGTCAACCACGGGTTTGCAACCTGAGGTCGAGTCGTTGCTCGTGTGCGACCCTATTTGTCTCTGACCAACCACGGGCTTGCAACTCGTGATCAAACAAAAAATTTATTTCTTTCATGTTTTTTTTCCTTTTCTTTCTTTCTTATCTTATTCATTTTTTTGTCTCTAAAAAAATATTTTTAAAAAGATCTTCTTTTTTTCCTTTTATTGTTATTCTTATTTTTGTTATTATTTTTATTTTTTTATTTACAATCATCATTCCTAATTAAACTAGCATAAATTCGTATGTAGATATGTTGATAATTATTTTTCTTGTTCCTTTTCAAATGTAATAGAAATATTTTGAAGAAAAAGTAAGAAAATGATATTGAAGGAAGAGAAAAGACAAAGTGCTAAATGATAAACATCATATACACGGCGAGTATTGCTAATCTTTCTTTTAAATCGATTTTGTGCACACATTGAAGACAATGTGTATTTAAAATTTAAGGGTGCAACTAGTTAGTTAGTTATATTTTCTTGTTTATGTTATATGTTAAAATTTTGTAATATAGGCATTTACACAAATACCCACAATTAAAAACAATGTGGAATATTATTGACTAACACTAATTCAAAAAAAAAAGCATTGCACTAGTTGTGACACGTAGGAAAAAGTTACCTATATTGTTGTGTAAAGCTAATCTTGAGTAATCGGCCCTATTTATTACCAATGTTTAGGACACGATCTACGGGGAAAGAATGCTGCCTACAATGGAGAGGAAAAATGGCCTTCAAAAATCAAAGAAAAAATTCCAAAACTAGAAAAAGGAAAAATGAAAAAGAAAATAAAAACATATCAAAGTGTGTTGAGGCAGTGGCAAAACAACTATAATAATTGTTTCTACCTAACTAAGCCTTGGATACTTAATTTAGAATTTAGACTTTTGGTTATGGTTACTATCTTAGTTAAGGATGTGCATCCCACGAGAGGAAAATGGAATATTTGACTATTAACGGGATATAACCAACTTAAAATTTCATGATAATTAAATTGACTATGCGTGCACACATACATTAATCGAGCATTGAATGAGTAAAGAATTAGCTTTTGTTGCATGGCTTATAAAGTTTTTATGAAGTATCAAATGATTTCAAAACTTCATGCGAGCTTGGGAAAGTTATCTAATGCATTTATATTTTTCTTTGTTTGCTGTGTTTAGTAGATAGTCTTGTTCGGAACAAACAAGAGTTTAAATTTGGGATATTTTATAAGTGCATTTTATATGCTTATCTTGGCTTCTATTCTTATTTAATATATGTAAATTGAATGATTATCTACTTAATTTGTGTAAATTTTGTTAAGTGTAGAAAATCTCAACTTGGATACAATTTATATGAAAATAGACTATTTGGAGCTTAATTGGAGTTGATTTAAAGAAATTGAAGATCAAATGGATTACAAGAAATCAATTGGAAGTATTAGTGGAGCATTATGTAAAAATTCATAAGTTTCTGGAGTTAAATTCTACTATTGAAAAGTTTGTAGGCTAAATTACAAACTTTCAGAACTTACATCGGATCAATTATACTAAGTTTAGAATGAAGAGGATTTAAATGCAAATATTAGAAAATGAATGTCTAAGTCACATGAGAAACGGAGTCCAATTATAAAATGGATTTGTTTCCTTTTTCTTCTCGAATTCTTTGATGGGATTGAATTTGAACAAAGATTTTGCCTAAATCTTGTTCTATAAATACATACTTTAGTCAAACAATTAAAGAATGATTGTAGGATTTTATTAAACACATATATTCATGTCGGGGCTTGTAAGATTTCATTAAAGACATATATTCAAGTCAAAGCTCATGGGATTTATTGTCCATATATTATACAAGCTAAAAAAGAGAGAATTTTTTAATAAATCAATCGAGAAGCTAGAGTTTCAAGATTTTATAAGAAGAAGGCAAAATTTTGTTGCAAGATTTTCGTCTTTTTCTCATTTGTCGTTATAACCTGATGACATGTTTTAATTCCTTCCTATATTCTTATTCTCCCATAATGTATAATTAAGTATTTAGTTAGAATGAATTATTGCAACCTAGTTTTGAACCTTATTCTTAATTAAAAAGTTTTGAATCGCCAATTGATATTGTGAATTGATTTTACTTCTAATCTTAATGTTTGGATTAATTGACCACTAATTCATTGATTTTGTGAGCTATAGTTACGTCAAGATGAGGATTACTTGTTTAGACCATGTAGTAAAAATTGAAAACTAGTATAAAAGTGTAGAGATACATTTTCTAATTAATGCAATCAATACATGGATTCTTAGAGATTTAATGCTCTTAACTAAAGTATATGTAGATTCATATAGAGATATGAAATTAACTTAGTTAAATAGAATCAATTGGAACTTGAGAGAGAAACTGAATACGTTAGAAGAATTCGACTAGGTAAACATAATCAAATGTTATAAAATTTGGTAATTGAGATTAAGTGGATAGTTATGGTGAACTCATAAATCCTAACACTTAAATCTTCATTAAAAAAAGACATATTTTATTGTTTACATGTATTTAAGATAAAAAAAAAATAACAAAAATAAGATAAAATATTTAAATTTATTTTCGAACAAATTAAATTTAGGAAAAATTTAACCAATGATTAGATAGTAGTCCTCGTGGAAATAATTTTCGGACTCTTACTTCCACTTTAATACGATCCGTACACTTGCAGGATATAAAATCAACATCAAGTTTATGAAGTTCGGGAATGATTGATCCAAAGTTGGGAGCTATTGAGATATGTGTTGATTCCATGCATGTTGAATATTTGTGTGAAATGTTCTTTTACTAATAAGTAGAACCTAGGTATAACCATTTACTAGGGGTCTGATTTAAATACTTATCCAAAAAAGTAAAAGGCATTGCTCTAGCTTTGGCACGTAAGAAAAAGTTACCTATATTATTGTGTGAAGCCATCTTGAGTAATCAGACCCTATTCATTACCAATATTTAAGAGACAATCTGCCGAGGAAGAAAGTTTCCTGCAATATAGAGTGAAAACTACCTTAAAAAACCAAGCATAAAAGTGAATGAAAAACAAGTTTGGGGTGTGCATCTCATGAGTGAGAAAGAAAGCATTTGACTATAAAGGATATTGAATTATAGTCCTAGTGTTCACATTTATACTCTAGAGGAGGTCCATATATGAAATTGTAAGTCCTAACATCTATATTCATACTTTTAAAACTCAAATTTGATTAGTTGTGTGCATTTAGATAAAGTAATATAGTGGATCGAAGAATCCAAATTATCGTTCCCAAGAGGACTAATATTCAATGCTTAATTTACTATTTCTAACTTCTATTTGAGGAAAAATAAATTATGACTTGGTTATTGAGCATAATTTAATATCCGTTATAGTCTAATATTTCTTTTTTCTTTCATGGGATGTATACTTCCAAACTTTGTTTCTTTCATTCACTTAGCCGGGGTATATATTCTAAGGTTGACACAACACTCATTCATTTCCTGCTCAAGTTTGGTTGAGTTTCACCAGTGATGATTCTCCTTAGATTTGAATGTCATAACCTCCAAGCTTCAACTAGGACAATATCCCTTGCAAGAAGTCTAAATCCCACTTGAAGTATCCAAGGCATAGCCGAGTAGAAACAATGCTTTTAGTTGTTTTGTCACTATTTTAACACACTTTGTGTGTTTTTCTTTTATGTTATTGTCACTTTCTTTTGTTTTGGGATCTTTCTTTGTTTTTTGATGTAGTTTTCACTCTTCCATGGTAAGTCGTTTCCTAAACATTTGTAATGAATAGGGCCCGATTACTCAAGATAGCTTCACACAACAATATATGCAACTTTTTCATACGGCTCATGGCTAGTGCAATGCCTTTTTATTTTTTTGGATAAGTAATTAAAATTGAACCCCTAGTAAACAGTTACTACCTAGATTCTACTTGCTAGCCAAAAATATTCCACACAAATATTCAACATGTGCGGAATCAACATCGAATCAACCACCCCCAAACTTTTCCTTTCAATTGGTTGTCGTTCTAATACATAATATGATCTTGGTTTATAAACTTATCTAATACGAGTTTTACCTACAATTAACCAAATTTAACCTAAATTAAATAGATATTCGCTCAAAATAATAATAAATAAACAAGAATTGAGGCTCGAATAAGCGCTTAAAATACATTTTTTAGTTTGTCATGGATATCCATTGTGATTACAAATGCAACGAATCGAACCTCATGTCCGATCACTCTCTTACGTACTATCCACTTTGGGGGAAATATTCCCTCTTATCCTTCACGTATTTTGGTCGCATCCTTAAGATTCGAACATATGATTTTTCTCTCAAGGGAGACTTAAGTTTGAGTCCTAATAATAATTACCAGGACTCAAATGAAGTCTCTCTTAAGAAAAAGGTCATGAGTTCGAATTTTGAGAATGCAATAGAATTTTAGGAAAGGTAAGAGGAAAGATTCCCTCCCAAAGCAAATAGTACATAAGATATGGTCGAGAGGCCCATCGCCAAAAAATGCTCATTTTTTATAACAACCCAACATTTATGCCCAAACCATTAACTTATGCACTATCTAATATGGGAGAGCCTAGCCTATCGTTCCACTCATGGATTTATGTCACATCCCTAGAATTCGAACACATGACATTTTCCTTTATAAATATTTATGTTGAATTCTGGTACCAAGATGTGACAGAAATTTATGAGG
Source organism: Fraxinus cuspidata (assembly GCA_903798385.1). Taxonomy (NCBI): domain Eukaryota; kingdom Viridiplantae; phylum Streptophyta; class Magnoliopsida; order Lamiales; family Oleaceae; genus Fraxinus; species Fraxinus cuspidata. The sequence goes on along the minus strand of CAIGRP010067132.1, from coordinate 6,133 downwards.
GGTAAGATGTGTTAGGCTCTCTCATAGTAGATATTACATAAGGAAAAGGAAATGGGTTCAAGTTCTAGGGACTAAACAGGTATTTGTGAGGAGTAAAATAGGTTAAGCTCTTTCAAAGTGGACAATACGTAAGTTAACAATTTATACACAGAGTTAGATCGTAACACAAAAAAAATGCACATTTTTTGTAATGACTTAGGCCTCGTGCTCGACCGATCTCTTATGTATTGTTCGCTTTGGAAAGGAATCTTCCCTCTTACCCCTCAGAGATTTCTATTACGTTCCTAAAATTTTAATCCATGACCTTTCCCTTAAGATTCTCTTAAGGGAAAAGTCATGGGTTCGAATCCTAGAGATCTTAAGAGAAAGGTCCTGTGTTCAAATCTTGGGAACGTAACAAAAATTCATGAGGGGTAAGAGGGAAGTTTCCCTTCCAAAGCGGACGGTACGTAAGAGAATGGTCGGGTACGAAGCATGAGTCGTTACAACTGAAGTTTGGATCCTAAATGACTTATAAGAAGTTCATCTGGAAAATAACGTACTCTTTTAGAAGTAAATGTACTTGTAATACATGGGAAAATTTTGATTAATGAAATAGGACCACCAAGATTCAAGTGTCGTGAATTTCTATTTGAATACGTTGTTGGCAGTATTAGTATATGGCCATATTAAATACTCACCTTAAGATTCACCATTGAGCGTGCGGATCAAGTGCAAGAATGTAACCATTTATGGCCCCACAAGCTTAGTGATATAATTTAAATTTTAAAAGACGTGTTAGTTAACTGCCAAGATAACTTTCCGTTTGATTTTTAATTTTATTTTCTAAATATACTTCCCTACTATGTTGAATGGACTATCTAAAAGTTTAATATGTTGAGAGAGAACACATTTAGATTTTTTTTAAATTATCGTTGTGTTTCCATATTCCAATCACACTTGAAAGAAAGAAAGAAATAAAGATCATTTAGCTTCCTTGAGTGTAAATAAATTGTAGGAGAAAAACACTCACTTCCATGATGGATGAAGATTGTATAGCGGTTGTCTATGTATAGATTCAAAAGATTCCCTAGCCAAACTCGGACAAAATCCCTGCATAAATTTCTGTCTTAAACATTGAAAGTTCTGTGTTTATTCCATCAAGTTGAAGGATTTTTTGAGTGGGTATTAGACGGAAGACTTTTGGTACTGTGAGGACTCATTCCTACTACAGATTTTTAATTAGATTTTAAATAAAATGGCTGGAGGTAAGCAATTATTTATTACCAGTAGGGTAATCTTTTTATGTGCTAGCAACTAAAAATAATATTATGAAGAAGAAATAAAAGTAGATACAATAATCATCCCCATTCCCTAGTATTTTTCGTATTCAAATTCCATGACTTTACAACCAAAGCTTCTTGTTCTTCTGTAAATGACATCTCTATTAATCATGTCTCGAAGACGCATCATTTTATTTTATCTATAAAACATCGAATCAGCTGAGTTGGAATTATCAAAAAATGAATATTTTGCATAAAATTAGGGGCGGACTAAGATCAATATGTTAGTGAGGCTGAAATCTGAACCAAAAGGTCAATGTATGGAGTGGAACAAACGCACCTTAATAGTCTTAATATATATGATCTTTTTGATGATTAACACGTGATCTATGATAGAACTCCTAAATAAGGTGATAATTGATGAACAACAATGCACACGTTTTCTAACTTCTAATTTTATAAAATGACTTCCTTTCAAAAAAAAAAAAATTAAGTTACTCCTATGGAAATAATATGTATCAGGAACATGATTTTATATAGTTATATAATTATCCACAAACACAAATGAATATGACGCATGTTTGCATATAGTGGAAAAAAGCCCAAATTCAAAATGCAATTCTTGAGTATATATTCCACATCATCAAAGGGGTCCTCTTCTACAGACTACTTGATATGTTGTACCAATATTGTTCTTTATGCTATATGGTTCTTCAACAAAACTTATGAGTTTTCAGTTTATTAAGAAGCAAAAGCCAATTTACTTTTCATTTTCTACAAGAGAATGAATTTATATTTCAATTCTCCTTCTTGTTTGACCCCATTTTGTGGGAAAAAAATATATATTTTGGAATAGTGTTTTTTCAATAATGTGAGGTTAAAAAATAAGAAAAAAAATTCGATTTATCTGTAAAGGTATTTTATTAGAGAATGTGTGGTTGAAAATGAGTTTTGAAAAAAAATAATATTTTGATAAAATGGAGCTCAAACAAGGGCAAACGATACCTTCTGCACTTATTTCTTATCAGCACGATACCATATTATGAGTCTTCGATAAATCTTTCTCCAACGAGTAAACTAAATATTAAAAGGAAATGACGAAGATTACAAAAATGAAATAATTTGATGAATGAATAGCTATAAATGAAGAGAAAATAATCACGTTTTACCCAAACATTTCCCGATTTAATGTAGCCCATTGACCTCTAAATCAAGCAACCTGATATCAATCTACACCCCCACCAATCCAAATGTAGAACTTTTCATACAAATTTTATTTGAAGGAAAAGAAAAATAAGAAAACGGGAACATATTAAATATTAACAAAGTGATTGAAAACATCTCCCATTTCCAAGAGATGGCAGCAAAGCAGTTTGGGGTTTTCAAGGCAAGTATTGCGTGCGCATTTATTGCACCATGATGATGGTCTGTTATAGCTGGCAGATGCCACGCTATTCTTGAGCGCTTGCTTAGCACGGAATGATCTGAGTCATAGATTCAAACTTCAGCGGCGTCTTTTGGTTTTAACGTGACTGATGGGGATACAGGAATATGCCTGGGATTTCCTTGAAGCTTATCTAATGGGGGAGCTTTGTCTTTGTTTCCTATAAAAGGAAGGGTTTATCCATTTCTCACCTTTTTACTTTGCAAAAACTCCCCTCCCATTTGAAAGTTCATTTGCGATTTTTGACGACCACTTATACTCGGACCTTCTTTTGTGCGTGTTTGTGATTTGTGTAAGTAACACATCCTTATATTTTTCTTGTTCCTTGCTAAAAAAACTTTCCAATGGCCTCTTCATCTAAATCGAACACCAATTAGGGGACTTCTGGCAGAGTTGATATGGCAATCATTTGTGCTGAGGCTGGCTTGCCTCCATTGATCCCTACCAAGAGGATAATGGAGGGGATGGGAGCCCACTTAGTGTGTGGATGGTGCAAAAGGATCCTATAGATTATACCGTGAGGTGGGAAACTTTATTGTGGCCAACTGGAATATAGAAGAGTGAGCTAGAGACTTTTAGAGAGCCCTACAAGATCCCAGACACTATTGATGTCTGTTCCAAGATCAAATAAGTGAGCCTATTTTCCCAGGAATGGGTGTGTTGTTGTGAGCGATGAAATTCTGATTGCTGTGATGAAGTTGCTTTTGCATCCTTTCTTTAGATATATACTTAAGCCGTATAACCTAACCCCTACCCAACTTGTACCCAATGTATGGAGCCAATTGGCAGGGACCTTTCTTCTTTAAAAGGAGGTCACTCTTATTGTTAAAGACCGCAGATTTGCTTAAACCCCTTGACCCAATCACAGCCGCAGTTTACCCAACTTTGATCGCACATTGTAAATATTATTCTAGTTTGAGTTGTAATTTCCATTCCATTGTAATAGTTTATTTCAATTGTAAAATAGCTGTGATATTGGAAAAGTTTAATATGATTCTTCGTCATTTAAACATCTACTCCTATCACTTAGGTTTTTATTCTGAATGCTATTATAAGGGGTATTAGTTTTAATTCATTTGTAAAATAGTTGGTAATTAGAAAATTTTAGTATGATTCCTCGGCATTTTGATGTCTACTGCCGTCACTTAGGTTTTTGTTCAGAACTCTATTATAGGGGGTATTAGTCTTTCAAACATCTTTCAAGCTTTCTAGTCTTCGCCATGCACTAGCCATTGTAATTTACTGTTTTTATCAATTGTAATTTCTAGATTTCAAGCAATCAATGATCAAGTTATTTTCAATGCATCTCAATTTTATGTTGCAAGCTTTCTACAAATTATAATCAAATTTTATTTCGTCCCAAAATGACCGAGAGAAGGCGAAAGGTAATATAGCGAAGTAGACTACTGCCGTACGGTATCTCTTTCTGTGCCAAGAAGAAAGGCACCTCGTGAAACTTGGTGAGGATATGCCTTTCCACGTTTCCCAGAACCTTGTAAGGGATGATATTGTATGAACCTTTAGGGTCTGCATTCGTCCTTCATTGTGGGCACTTCAACCTTAATAAAGAACTGGAAGTCGTATTAGTTCTAGGTGAGGGGTCGTTAGCATACGGTAGGGGGTAATGCTGTCCCAAAAATAATCGTGCCGAATGCTATTATAGGGGATATTAGTCTTTCAAACATCTTTTGAGCTTTCTAGTGTTCACTCCCTGCACTATCCATTGTAATTTTTAGATTTCAAGTAATCAATGATCAAGTTACTTACAATACATCTCAATTTCATGTTGCAAGCTTTCTACAAATTGTAATCAAATTTTATTTCGTCCCAAAACGATTGAGAGAAGACGGAAGGTAGTCTAGCGGAGTAGACTACTACCGCACGGTGTCCCTTTCTGTGCCAAGAAGAATGGCACTCCGTGAAACTTGGTGAGGATATGCCTCTCCACATTTCCGAGAACCTTGTAAGAGATGGTATTGTTTGAACCTTTAGGGTCTGCATTCGTCCTTCATTTTAGGCACTCCAACCTTAATAAAGAACTGGAAGTCATCTTAGTTCTGGGTAAGGGGTCGTTGATAGACGGTAGAGGGTGATGCAGTCCCAGAAATTATCGTCTCGACTCAATACCATGAGTATATCGAGTTTTTGTTTGCTTAGAGTTTGTGTTTATTGTTGTACTTTGGTGAGTTGTATTATCGACTTGTTTTTTGAGCAACTATAGTTAGTCGCTTCGAGCTTGAGTCGTCCGAGTGGGCTATTGTCAAAGTATTTATGAGCTGCCCGTTGAGTAGATGCATTTTAATAACGTTTTTGGCAAACGAAACCTTTCGTTACTCATTTGCGGATGGCCTTCAAGGGTAAGTAACCTCGACATTCATGTGTGTTTTGATCTTATTTTTTGAATGAGCACTAAAAGTATCATTCGTTTTGCATAGGAACATAAGAAGAAAGAGTATATCAAGCCGATATGTTCTTCATGAAGCATCTCGATGAGGCAAAAAAAAACTCTTGAATACTACCACTTTAGCATACAACCATTAAAGAGATGAGTTGCCTCGCCTATCTAACCAGAACCCTCCGCCTCTCCCAGAGAAGAAAGACAAAGGAAAGGTAGAACTTTAAGAAGAGAGGCCTCAAAAGAGAACGTTGACAATAAAGAAGAACGTCAAACCTCCTCATCCTACTAAGTGCCAAACTATTATTAATGAGTCTGTAAAGAAGCCAATCGCATCAGACCCCATATCTGCCATAAAAATTGTTGATATTGAAGACCACGGCGAGAAAGAAGTGACTTATATGGAGGAAAAAGGGTGAGGAAGGTCAGCAAAGGGGTCCATTTTAGGGAAAATCTCAAAAAAATTGGGAGAGAGGTCAGATGAAATTGCTCTAGCCATTATGGAGATGCTTTCCATTGAGGTCCAGGAGGCTACAAGAGTTTATCATAAGTATTGGACTGACAAGTATTCNGACCACGGCGAGAAAGAAGTGACTTATATGGAGGAAAAAGGGTGAGGAAGGTCAGCAAAGGGGTCCATTTTAGGGAAAATCTCAAAAAAATTGGGAGAGAGGTCAGATGAAATTGCTCTAGCCATTATGGAGATGCTTTCCATTGAGGTCCAGGAGGCTACAAGAGTTTATCATAAGTATTGGACTGACAAGTATTCTTCGTACGTCAAGACCTATGATGCAGTAGACATAATGGAAGCTGGCCTTGCCCTAAAGGCTCACTCGTAATGCTTCTTTCTCAATGCCCAGATGGACATAAGGAGATTGTGTAGGTTAGTTCAAAAGATAGCCAATGCAGAGGTAGAGTTGAAAAAGGTAAATGCTGAGGCGTCCACTGCTGGTGAAGTAATTAAGGCCTTCAAGGTGAAACAGACTGAGTAGAGTTGATTGTGGATGTACTTTCAAAGAAAAATGAGGAATT
>CAIGRP010067127.1:0-13857 GCA_903798385.1 Fraxinus cuspidata | reverse complement strand
CATTTCGTAATTTTTAATTAAGAAAATAGGTGAAAAGGACCTTTTGCGCAATGAAAGGTGGAAATAAGGGTGAAAATGCCAAAAAATGAAAGGTAGGGACGTTTTCCACAATAACAATGAAAGGTGAGGACGTTATGCGCTAATTACCCTTAATTAAGTTTTTCAACTTTTTTTCGTAGCATTCTTACCCATAATCTGTCATTAATTAGCAAAAAAGAAAAAAATTCATTAATTACACGTATCTTCATCCAAAAAAATATCATTTGTATTTTAAATAAGTGAAAAAATACAATTACAAAAGTTCAACAAAATATTTGTTTCTTATTTAGAAAAAAAGTGCTAACCTAATATTTGGAAGGAATTTGTAATCGGACAAATTATGTTAATTAAATGAATGTTAAGGATAAGAATTGGACGAAAAAAATGTAAAAGTGCAACCATGAACAAATGTTAAAAACTTCGTTACAATTAAAATATGATGCAACAAATGAAAATGTAACGTGAATGTAGTTACTCAACTTTTTTTAAATCGTGTTTTCTCTTTTTAAAACATTTGTTAAATATTAAATGGCATTTTCAATTAATAAAACGAGATTGCATGTTAAATTTACAATCTTTAATATACGTAGAAAAATATTTACATTGCATCCTCCTCTGAAATTATTTTTAGGACAAATAAAATGGTAACAAATGCATTTTCTAAAAGAGTTTGAATTGTATGGGTAAATTCCACTAGTGGCCACCCAACTTTAAAGTTGGTGTCACCATGGCCACCGAACTTAATTTTGTTTCAACATGGCCACTGAACTTTATACTTAGTGTCACCATGACCACCCAATTTAATTTTATTTCACCAAGGCCACCCAATTACATATAACGTTTCACTATGGCCACCCAATTTCATATAATATTTCATCATGATCACTTGACTTCTTTTTATTATTTTCATTAATTTTAAAAGGGGTAAAATAGTAACTTTGCATTATATATATAAAATAAAATTTTAAAAAATAAAATAAAATAAAAACTTATATATAAAAAAAAACTTAAAACGTTTATTTTAAAATAATTATTTATTTATTTTATTTTTTTAAATAATTTTTTATTTTATTTTATTTTTCTAACGAACTTTTTTTAAATAAGTTTTTATTTTATTTCAATTTTTTTTTTTAATAAGTTGTTTTTTTTTTATTGTTTTAATTAAAATTTTTAAAATAAGTTTTTATTTTAAAATTATATATATGTGTATATATGGCCATGGTGAAATAGAATTAAATTGGATGGCCATGATGACACTAAGTATAAAGTTCAGTGGCCATGATGAAACAAAATTAAGTTCAGTGGTCATGGTGACACCAACTTTAAAATTGGGTGGCCACCAGTGAAATTAACCCGAATTGTATGGAAATCAAGCGTTCTAAAAGATAAAGCATGTCTTAAGATAAACTCAACGAGACAAATAAACATCGCACTAAAACATTCTAGAAATGAACACTTGACATTGGAAAGGAAAGAGCTAGCATGTCTTTGGCAATTAAAAGCAAATCCTTTTTTTTTTTTTTTCTTTTTTTATAATCGTGGGTGTCCGGGCCAGCTTGCGCGCACCTCGACTAATCTCACGAGCCCCTGAAGATTACGACCGGGTACTCACCTCAGTGACCCTGAGAGGACTCGAACTTGTGACTATTGGGGAGCAAACCCAATGCATGACCAATTGAGCAACCCCTCAAGTTATCTAAAAGCAAATCCATGAAAATCTCTTATCAATCAGAATGGTGGAATCCAAATCAGAAACAGAGAAGTCAAAGCTACATTCAAAATAAGAATCCACTAGTTGCCGATGTGGTGAAATTATTCTGTTCATACGATTGGAGAGTACATTTGTTGTTTAATCAAACGGGCATGCTTTCTCGAACTCCGTTTGTTCTTTACGACACATTTCAAACTCGTTCGTGTGATAATACATGCACCCTGCATAAGAATCCAGCTCTTTGTTGCACCTCTGGTGGAGATCTTTCAGGCTGCAACCCAAATACAAAATCGTTAATCTTTATCAGTGATTGAAATCCTAATGTCAATCATCATTTGAATATTCAAAAAACAAAATCAGAAACACGCATGATTAAACACGCAGATTCATAGTGGTTGAATAGAAAATGTGTAAGCAGATTCCGAGGTCAGCTGATGTTACCGTACAAGGAACTCAGCGTTCTTGTTTTAAAATCATGCAGTACAATTAATCAAGAATTGATGAGATAGTTAAAGAGAATAGTAGGACCATATAAAATAACCAGAATAATGATCTTGTCTAACAAATCCAATATCCTCAAGTAACACTTTCTTTAGTCATACTTCCTATAGCAGCAGTATGGGATGTCAAGATTCGATTCAGGATAAAAGAATTGCCCTAGAAGCAGTTACCGTATAGTGCATAGAGTCTAAGATTTGATTTGGAAGTCGTGCCCTAAATGATCAAAAGTCTAAGACCTGAACTGAATTGTCCTCCTTTCTGAAGCACTCCGACATATTTGGTACTGAAGGAACCTCAGAGTCATATATGGAATTCCAAGTCACCAATTGGAAAATCAGTACCATGCTACAGAATCCGAAAGAAGTGCAGCTTGCTCTGACAGTTGAAAAGCACCCAAACGCGTGGTTCATATTAAATGGAGACCCCTCCTGTTTGTGGTTCGTTAACATCAATATTCAAGGAACAGGAGCTGGAAACGCAGGACCAGCAGAGGGTGGAATAATGGCGAGAAGAATTTGTATGGAAAATTAGCTTCATGGTCAATATAGGCTATGCCTGGAAGGTTCTAGATTTGGCACAGGTAGAGGTCTACAAGGTGGTGGAAACTGAATCTGAACCCAGATGTGCGTCTAGTTGACTAAATTCAATCCACCCTGAAATGAATATGCAAACATTATAAGGAGATTGTAACTTCTCAATGGACCTTGGCTGTGCAACTCGAGATATTAACGAGGGAGAGTAATTGAGCAAACATGCAAACTAAAGGCCAACATCATACAAACACCAACCCTGAGAAAAAACAAAGCCCAGAATTTTCCTGTCACCAGTTCACGTTATAGTGGAGCAATCCGAGAGAGTTTAATGTCCTTGTAAACTCACATTCTCGAAGCCAATTTTCCATATAAAAAGGACGGCTTTCTGGTACACAAGAGTTCTAAATTCTAATACATGAAGCAAAAGCTTCAGGATTGTCTTTTAAGGACCAGGATTGTAATGAGTCTTCAGCATTTTCCGTCATCCCTTAATACTAGATATGTTTGCTGTTTGCATGTCATCCTACTCTGGTCACCTGGTCATGTCTATTCTTCACGTTGGGGTTGATATATAACACCACTGAGGCTATAAATGGACATAGTTTGGAACAGGAGATAATACATGACCTATTCAAATGGAATGCGTATGAATAAATATGTTCTAATTACTTGAGACCATAATGTGCAAATTCAGTATATTCTAACTCCCATTATACCAGAACAGTCCACATAAGAAAATAACAAAATATAAAGACTACTGAAAAAGAGTAAAAGGTGACTAATTCGAAGACGTCTTCTTTGTCTGCACGTGAGGATATTTTAACCTTGTGAAAAATAAATTCAACAAATTGTGAAATGAGGATTCCCAAGTAGTCAGAATTTCATGAGTAATTAGTTTGCTTCTGACGCATCCAACTTCGAAAATGTTTAACTACTTAGGACTTCTAAATGCTTATATAGTAATAGGAATATATATTACAGTAAATTTCGAATCCCACTCATTTTGAGTTCTCGAAGAAAAAAAAGTAAAATTAGATCACAAAACAAACCTAGTGTCAAACGCAAGTTTAAACCCAGGTTCTTATCTCTCCTAAAAGACAACCAAATCACAAAATATAGCAGGAATAGTTTCAATGTCTAATGTATTACAAAGTAACTTAGAATAGACAGGAGATTGCATCAAAATTAGCTTTTACTTGCTGTCAACTGACCAAAAAGAAGTGATCATAATTCCAGAATATTGTCACAACTTCAATTGGAAATTTAGACACTTTATTAATAATTAGAAAAAAAGCCATAATTTCCAATAGCTACCATAATGGTTCGCGGACAAGTGCAGACCATATTGAAAATGAACTTGACAGCTGAACAATATTAAAAATTTGAAACACTCCCAAGTCTGTTACGCTTATGCAGGTGAATTTTACTTACAGGCTAAGCACGCAGCGCGTAACTTGTTGGCCTTTGTCAAGGCATTTCTCAGGGTTTCCATCAGCCTTCTTGCATTTGAGGAAGGCCAAATTCTCGTTACGACATTTGGTTGATATATGTTTCCATGATGCCATCAGGACGGGCGAATTGGGAACTGGATCACCTACTGCATCCACAGTGCTTGCCATTCTTCAGTAGGCTCTTCCTGGGAAATCAATTCATAAAAGTGTCATCACTACACAACCTACACAGTTAGAGGAAATTTCAGCAAAGAGTAAAGATAATTGTGGAGAAACAGCCTCTGGAAAAACAAAAATTTAACTTGCTATTTACAACATGAACTTCAATTGGGTTAAGGATAATGTATAGTATATCCCAATGAACTAACAATTTCGTGACTTAGCGCCATTAGAATAGATATTTAGCAAAAAATAATTCCACCCATTTAGCACAGGTTTCTGACAGTAGTATCCATAGTAGAATCTTAACATATAAACCAACAATATTATGTTTGTACTCTCTATATAAGACAATATAAAACATATACAGAAATCTCTAAAATGCGCAATTTTTCCAAATCAATAAACATTCCACTCAAAAAAGTAACTGTACAATCACAACGCACAATAATATCAACAAAAAGTTTCCAGTCCTCAACCAAACGGATCAAAAACTACATTTCGTACGGGCTAAATCACAAATCCAATTTAAGTTCCAAATTACACGAATCAATAAACCTAAAAATTAAATTCCTATCTGTAATTCTATATTTGCCAAAAAAAAAAATCACTAAATCGCACACAAAAAATAAAAATAAAAGAAAATCGTGGATAAAAGTCAATGCACTCTATCAATTTTCTTTCCCTCGGAAAATAAAAGGAAATTTGGATGAGTTAAATTATTTTCTATTCTTCATTGGAATAAAAAATTAAAAATAAATATGGTTAAATTAATTACCTTTTAAGGCTTGTGAGAAGAGTATTGAGTATCAGCGTTAAAAGTGAAAATGGGGCAGTGTAGTGGAAGAAGCATTTATGTCTTTTCAGTTGTTCATGGGTTTGGGCTTGGAATTGACTTTGTTGGCCCATTTCAATGTCCAATGTTCCTAATAAATTACATTTGGGCTAAAAATTAAATGTATAGAATGGAATAGGTTGGTTATGTGTAGTTCGGTATAGACTAGCAATGGACAAATTGAACACAGAAAATAGCTTAGATGAATATGGTCGTAAATTAATTTTTTGGTTTTTAAATCGATTTAAAATTTGACTTCTTAAAGCATGTTTGTTAAATTCATAAGTTATTATATCAGCATTGATAATATTAAAGAAAAAAAATTTGAAATTTTATCGATCATTATGTGGGCATGTCCAGTAATGTACCGAACATGCCTCGAGAGTATAGAAATATTGAAACTATCAACTTGTTGACAAATGTCATATTAACGTTTGTGGTTTGTAACATGTGTTGGTACTTTCAACTTGAAAAGACTCGACAAGATTCAAGAAAAGAAATATGTGAGATTTTTTTATGTTAATAAGTGATGTGGTCTTGTCCAGTAATGTACCCAACATGCCTCGAGAGTATAGAAATATTGAAACTATCAACTTGTTGACAAATGTCATATTAACGTTTGTGGTTTGTAACATGTGTTGGTGCTTTCAACTTGAAAAGGATTCGACAAGATTCAAGAAAAGAAATATGAGAGATTTTTTAATGTTAATAAGTGTATATACTTTTAGCACTAATGGCCTGCTTGGGGTTTTCGGCGTACCGATTTTGAGTGTATCGATTTTGAGTAGTTTTAGTAGCGATTCTTAAAACTATAAAACTTATGATTGGAAGTCTTATTATCCACTGGTTCTGAAAGTTTTTGAAAAAAGTAAATTACATAAATGTCATTTAGTAAAATTTTTAGTTTACTGTTTCTTATATGAAAGATAATTTTTTTTACATATAAGTTAATTTTTAACTTAAAAATTAAATAAATTTAAATATTTACTTAAATTTTTAAATTAATATTTTTAACTTATAAGTAATTTTTACAATTATAAGTAAATTTTATACTTTTAAATAATTTTAATTGACTTTTTAATTATAGTAACTTTTTTTATATTTTATAAGGGAATTTTTATCTTATTAACAGTATTTTTATTTTATAAACAATATTTTTTTACATAAAAGTGATTTTTTTACTTATAAGTAATTTTTTAATTATTAAGTATTTTTCTTTAACTATTTTACTTATAAATATTTTTTAATTATAATATAATTTTTTTGCTTCTAATTTTTTAGTAATATTTTTATTTACAAGTTAGTTTTGAAGAAAATGTTGGCTGGAAATAATTATTTTATAACGAGTAAAATAAGAAGAGAATATGAAAAATGGTCAAAACTCGTCGATTTGGTGGGTCGAGAAAATCGGTCAAAATTATACCACCTGTTTTGGGTGGTTTTTGCCCAAAAAAATTAGCAAGCACCGATTTTTCCAACCCTTTATAAATGATGCCACCCAAAATCAATCAAAATGGGTGTTAAAAAAAAATCCCAAGCAGGCGATAAAGGTACTGCTCTAATTGAACGTCTCCCTCCATTGATTTCAGTTACTCACAAGGATTCCTCTCTTTGATTCTTGAAAGCGGTTGCCACATCTTAAGATATGTAACTAATACAATTATATTAAAAGTTCTGATTTCAAGTTTCATTGTTACCCGTTCACAACAATTATTTTCAAAGGGTGTATATAATTCAAGTTAGGAATAAAAATTTATCTGGTAAATCTAAGTCACAATAATACGTAATAGTTACGGTATGGCAGCATAGCAATTATGAACTGGAAAATCAAAACACAGACAGCAAAACTGAAGTTGCATACTGAGATGCAATTACTCGATTTTTATGCTAAGAACAAGCAAGCTGATACACAGCGCAAATCCATCACCATTCAAAATAGTTTTATACACAACTAGAAATCATTCCCACATCTCACAGAAGTTAAGAATTTTCTTAGAAGTGCAGATTTTCCAAGAGAGAGGTCGTAAAAATATCACAGTATGTAGTGTGTGGATTTTAATCAAATCCATACATCACAATCACATCCAGCGTTTTCAATCTATGCGTCGTACTATATGCGTGATCGAAGAAAAAATATTGTGATTGAAGTGGCTTTCTTGGATAGCAGAGTTTTAAAACAGACTAAAGAGAACCTGCTGCACTTGATATGATGGTTCGATACTATTTGTAGTCGAGATTAGTTGGAGGGCGCTGTAAGGTGTTGCATGAAATTGTAGTTGGGAGGTTCAATGACACAACGGAGTTTGAATGAGGAATGGTAGCCGAAGAGAATCCTGATGATGCTGCAGAAGACAACAGTGGAACGGGTGTGATGACATCAGTGTTTTGCATTTTCCATGGCCAATTTGAGAATACGGGCAAAGCATTGGCTTCTGTATTCATTCCTGTAGCTCTTTCCTGCCAATCCGAAAACAGAATTGTCAATGTTTTACTATTAATGTAAAATCACGTCTTATATGTTTTGGCACAACTTTTTCTCTATTTTCTTCCACTTTCGAGGTGGGTGGAAATGGTAAGCATCATGCTAACATTACCAAACTAAGCTCATTTACGTCTTAATTGATATCACCCTAAGAATATTCCCGATGAAATGGAAAAAGACTAACATCCAAAATAGAGAATAAAAATGAGAAATTGCAAAAAGAAAGAGAAGCGAGCCCCGACTATACTATAAAAGAGCTTTCAGCAATGGTGTGAAGCTGAGGGTTTACTGTTTATAGGCTTTTCTTGAGTACTCTTTCATAAAACAGCATAAAAGAGGTTATGGACTTCCTTCAAGTAAAGTATCCCCTCAGAACTAACATATATAAAAGGGGAAAGGTACAATATAAAACTAAAACTGAGGCAGTCTGGGGACAAAAAAGAATGCAACTAAAATCAACTCATATCATAACTTGTTATTGTATAGACACTTTAGATGGTGTTCCACAAGATATTAAGATGTTAAAATTAAATTACTTTGGAGGAGAAATTTAATTTCTATCAATAAAGTACTAAAAATTTACACACTTCAAGCATTACGACAAGCCTTCTCTAATCTTTAGTTCTCTTGATGTGAAGTGAGAAATGTATTCTTCAGCCATAACAGTGTATTTCCAGAGATCAGTGCAGGCAAAGCTTGATTGTATAAACTAAAGTAGATGAAGGAAAATTGAAATTTAAAAAATTGTAGATGCTAGTTTATAGTGTCTTGATTTATTTTATTTTATTCTTCCTGCAGAGGTGAACTTCAATTTGATGAAATTTTCTATAGTTCAACAGGTTCGAGTGGAACTGTAGTCTTTAATAATCTTTATGTCAAGAAGAGATTAATGTAGAAAATAATAAACAATTACCTTATTGTTTAGTGTAAAGCCAGAGTATACCCCAGTCCACATAGGAGCATACTTGGGTGCCATCGCCAGACCATGTGCATTAGAGGAGCTCTCGACCTGTAATATTAAAGAAGGATATGAGCAGATTAATCATCCAGAGTATATGGCGTATTACTAAAATCTTTATCTGTATATTATCCATCAAAACTGATGCATGTGTCTGATAATATCTGAACGGGAGTAATCTTAAGCAATTCAATTATGAGATAGAAGTACCTTTGTTCTTTTTCCATCAGGCAATTCATAAGTACCATACTGAAAGTGCACATTTCTGGTATTCTCATTTCCTTGTAGACCAACTGATGGGCAAGAAATTCCGAGGTTGAGATCAACACTGTTGCCACCACCTGCATCCAAAGTCGACAAATCCAAATCTCCCAAGTTAGCTATCCGGTGGTGATGTAGTGCAACACAACTAAAATTAATAGTTTCACCTTATCTAGGAGTTTATCTTTTCTAATTTTCTCGTATAGTTGTGATACGACTTTTATCTTTTATTTGATTAGGATTCTATTTTCAATTAGTCTCAATTTCCTACTACTATTAGAAGTAGGGAATAATCTTGCCTATAAATATAGGGGTATTATACACTTTCATAACATCCGTTATTATTCAATCAATACATAGCAAGTTATTCCAACATAGTTCTTTCATTACAATTATCATTACAAGAATTCATAACGCTTCCGCACCAGGTGGTAATTTAGAAACATGCAAAACCAATGAGAGAACAGTAAGTAAGAATGAAAATAGATTATATGTGCACCTATACCTCCACCTCCAGCAGCCATATTTATCTCCTCGTAGATGCCAGGCTCAAAGTTGGTCACAGCATCTCCCCCACTGGATTTGATAGCAGCTTTGTCATAAGCCCTGGATCGGAAAATAAGAGAAACTTTGTTGAATGAATCCCAATTAAGTATATTCGGTTTGAGTGAGAATTATGATCACAAGGACCTTGCAGCTTCTACTTCGCTGTCGAATAAACCAAGATACATATACCTGCAACCAAGCATTATAATAATAGAGGTAAAATGGAGTCCCTAAGCATATTTTTGTCAGTGTAACAGCTACCTTAATCTTGTGGTTCCAAAACCACAAAGCATCGATTGATAAGCACTTGAAAGAACTTAGTAAATTTCATATCACCATTTACGATGAATATAACTACTGCTAGTTAATTCTAGCTATTATAGGATCCAAGAAATTTCTTAACGTTATTCGTACTTTTTCCCAAGGTATTGACCCATCCGAGCCTCCCATCGACCACATTTGTGCAGGGTTACTCCTCTGTATTTTGAACTTCCTCGAGCGAATCCAGTGCTTTGGCGGCGGAGAGTGTGAACAAATTCCTCTTTCGTCATGTTCTTCATCTGCAAATCAACTAATGAAGATTAATATAGATGAAAAGTGAGCGGGTACCAAATAGGTTTTCTACTACCTCCCACCTGCTCCATGTCCTCATCATAATCACTAATATTGAAATTGATATCAGCATCAACTCCTCGAAACTTTATGGCAGCCCGATCATATGCTCTATATCAAGGAGTTACAATCAAACAAAATTCTAAGAAGACTACATTAACTTAAAAATGCTAGATTTCACAGAAATCTACTTGATGTTAAAATTCTTACCTAGCTGCAGCATGAGCTGTGTCAAAGCCACCTGAAACAACAACCCAAACTAACTATTAGAAGATACCTCACTAATCCAACACTATTGCAGAACCAAATCCATCTTCATTGAACTTCAAAGCAACAACATAAAAGAACCAAGGGACTACTAAAATTATAGGAAAATTTTGTTCAGTTATATACCTAAATAGACTTGTTTACCGCAATCCCTGCCCACAAAACAAAAAGCTCAATTAAGATTATGATGGAAGAGGACCATAAATTTAGTAGTATAAACACACTTATCGTTCTATCTTATAAGAATAGACACATTCATTGCTTAAATATCAATCACTGGATATGAAGGTCCAAGTACAAAAATTTCATCCACTCACACACATATGCACATGGCAGGTGGATACATAGACATATTAATACACATCTCAAGAGGTGCATACACAGTCGACATTCTAACAATTGAAGAGTCTAATTTTTGAAAGTTAATTTTGCACCTTAAGGTGTTACACAAAAAATGATGTTATCATATCTATTACATTTCCAGTATCTTAGTCCTTCGTTGAAAAGAAAGGATCTTATCAATTAGTTTTACACTTCGCAGCCAGAAAAAAATCATAACAAAACCAAACATAATGAATCTCAAATGCAAAGTAAAGCATCTTCATCCAATACAAAAACAAATTCATAGAATTGTCAGCTTTAGTTAATGATCTTAACCATATCTCTGTGGATGTTCCATACACTGAAAATTGCGCTTTATGAAAATGTGAAATCAAAATTTTTAAGCACTCTCGAACTCGAATCACTTGCCTGAAATTTGTTGTCTGGTTACAATTTGAATGCCATAGATTCCATATAATTTTTCAAATTTAAATGCCCATTCTAGAAATTAATGATACAAACTGATTAATTTTATAAAAAAAAATGTTCACTTTAGGAATTAATTATTGAAGAACTTTATGCATACAAGAACATGCACATCATTTGTTTTTTGTACCAAATCTTAAAATCCAAACAAACAAGAATATTATGTACTTGCGAGTATGTAATTTGTTCTAAAAATGGAAATGGAAATCATATTACATTCTGACAAAGGTACAAATACTGAAGCGCAAGTACAACAATTTTACGTACCATTAATGCATTATTCTTGTGTGATTCTTCAAAATCAGATAAAATAATAAGCCATTCCCATGATACATCACGCACAGATAGAGACATATGAATACACATACATGTATATGTATACATACGTACATACAGTGTGTGGGTGAGGGATTCAATGTATTGTGTATGAATGTGAATGCATACAGACCAGATATGAGATTCCCATCTTCCAGTTCTCCGGTAGAAGGTGACTCCCCGATACTGGGAGCTGCGAGACCTGGGTCCACGCCTACTCTTCTTCACTGCCGGTGGCTGCTGATGCGGCGCCTTGTAAATTCCCAATTCTGCAGGCACCTCCGGTACCGATAAATTCAACCAGAATTTGGCCCTAGAAGCAGCCGATGGCGAAGCTGCATCTGTCGCGCTCTTCGGAAGAAGCTGTAACTCGTTACTGCTATTATTATTATTATCATTACTTTGATCATCAGAAATTTCTATGATGTTTGTTTTAAGGATGGAGAAATTAAGCGTTGAAATGGAGTTTCTGTGGGTGGAGCTGTTGGTGTCTTGTTCATCGGCGGCGACAGCATTGTTGGTTGCGGAGGTGGTGGTGGAAGTTAATGAATCGCCATCTGCGACGGTAGTGACCGGAGTTGTGCCTATTTTCCTGTAGTAATCAGTTTCATTCTCCCAGTTGTTGGAATCAGCTGATACTGCTGCCTCAATATTCAGATCCAACATCTCCTCTCTCTCTCTCTCTCTCTCTATATATATATATATATATATATATTATATATATATCTACTGCGTACGCTTCTGTATGAATTTTTTACAGTACATGACAGGACGCAGATTTGAAGGTAGAGAGAGAAAATATGAAGGATCAAAGATATATTTACACAAACCCACACGCGGGTGTGTATATATATATATTTTGTATATATACACAAACCCACACCCAGAATTCGATAAACAGAGAGATGGGTTATGTGTATCTACACATAATATGTATGTATGTATATATATATATTATGAGAAGGAAAGTTCAGATTCTCGTGTAACAGAAGAAGAGTGAGAAAGAAGTTCAGTGGTGTTGCATTTCGACGGAGGTGGAAGAGAGAAGAAGTGTAGCTGTCAAGTGTAGAGAGAGAAACTTTATAGAAGCTAACAAACACGCAGTGTGTGTGGAATCTATGGTTGTTATGCAATATACAAAATCAACCTCAACTTGCATAGTTTCCCATTCCTTCAACATTAACCTAACCAACCATTTTGCTATTTACTTATTAGTAAATAAGTAACTTACGTAGCCGATGAGCAGTTTGTCCCTAGAAATTTGTTGTTTGATTCGCACCCCGACCTCATTTTCGAACTCAAGTTAAGTCGACGAGCGGCTCACCAAATTATCGCCCCTATATAAACCTCCATTTACTTATTAATAAATAAGTAACTTACTTTTTTTACCATCAAACGATATGTGGATGGAGTTCACATATGTTGTTCCTATATCCCCGTCCCTTTTGTCGTCCTACCAATTAAAAAAAAAAAACACGTCACCCTTAGACTTAAAATCCATTCTAACTGTGTGTAACGATAGGATGTGTGGGGGAATGGAAAAATCACCGTAAAGCTCAACATCTCCGTATTTACTTAACTGTGTCTTGCACTAACAAATTAAGTTTTAGTGTAGTATAGAAAGTTTTACTCAATTGCTTGATCGAGATTAGTAGATAGCCTATAAAGGGGCTTAAGTGCAAGTTTCAAAAGGGAAGTATTTTTCTTGTTCTAAAATGAGCAATACATAGACCTAGCAACTTGCCAAGAATGTCAAAAAGAAAAATATTTTGCCATTAAGAGAGAGATTTAGGCAGGTAACTCGTGGCTGTTTATTATAGGTTACAATTTACAAACGTAGCTGGATCTCAAAAAATCAATGTAACATGGACCACCACGTCCTGTCTATTTTATGGCTAATTAATATTTCTGGCCCCTAACTAGAGTTTAGCAATAAAAACCCCACCGTCCACATCGAGTTAATTTTTTTGGTAGAAATGTATTATTTTAAATTTAATATGGCATTTAAATTTGTGCTAAGTTGTATTAGAAAAATACAATATTAATATTTATGACATTATTATTGTGTAAGCAATAAAAAGGTAAAGTTTCTTTAATTTAAGTAAAAAAAAAAAACTATTTTCAAAATTACCGTAGTACCAAAATAAGTAATTTACTTGTTTTGAACAAAAAAATTTTTTATAAGCGCGCCTTTTTGCTCATTTGTAAATTTAGCCCCTATTTGGTTCCATAAAAAAAAATTTTTGATTAAGCCCCTGTTTGGTACACATTAAAATTTTCATTATCATTCTTCTACTCATTTTCAACCACACATTCTTCAATAAAATAATATTTTCCATCACATCAATAACTTTTACTTCTTTTTCAACCACTAATTCTC
>CAIGRP010067125.1:0-25598 GCA_903798385.1 Fraxinus cuspidata | reverse complement strand
TATATTTTTTTTTTTTTATTTTTTACTATGTTATTTAAGAGAAATTCTTGGACTATCTTACATTTTTTTAACTAAAATAAAATTTATCTCTCATCAAGAGTTTTGTAAAGACTAATTATATTCACACCACAACTTTCGTTTGGTGCAATATATTTTAATTGCTATGAAAGTCTTCAACTTTTATTTATTGTTGCATTCATGTCTTCAACTTTTTTCACCGTGTTTTTATTTTCAACCTCTGATTAATTATCACATGTTGTCAATGATCGATTTTATTCGAATATTTTGCTAGCATACCTTGAAAAGGTAATTATACGATACTAATATTGGAGATTGAAATAATCTTGTAGCATAAAAGGCAGTTTTAGACGCATTTAAATGTTCATCATTATTTCGTTCGAGAAAACATCGGCTTGTTCCGTCAATTTTTTTTTATTATTTTATTTTTTTACTATGTTATTTAAGAGAAATTCTTGGACTATCTTACATTTTTTTAACTAAAATAAAATTTATCTCTTATCAAGAGTTTTGTAAAGACTAATTATATTCACACCACAACTTTCGTTTGGTGCAATATATTTTAATTGCTATGAAAGTCTTCAACTTTTATTTATTGTCGCATTCATGTCTTCAACTTTTTTCACCGCGTTTTTATTTTCAACCTCTGATTAATTATCACATGTTGTCAATGATCGATTTTATTCGAATATTTTGCTAGCATACCTTGAAAAGGTAATTATACGATACTAATATTGGAGGTTGAAATAATCTTGTAGCATAAAAGGCAGTTTTAGACGCATTCAAATGTTCATCAATATTTCGTTCAAGAAAACATCGGCTTGTTCCGTCAATATTAATCTTGTGCTTAACTAAATTTAAAGAAAATGTTTGCATCTTGAAAGCCGGACATCCGATAATAAAGGAGCAAAATTTATGAATTGCTATTACCTCACTTCATTCTATCATAAATTGTATTGCTTTAAAATTTCATTAAGTTCGTGTTTATTTTTATTAATCTAAGTTGTTGTGGAACGTGTCCCGACATTGGGGTTATAACCTCAGATTATGTGGCGTAAATATGACATTAATAAATGAAATATAGAATTAAATGACTTATTTCTTTTAATCTATCATTTGATGTCACATTGACGCTATATAGATTGAGGTTATAACTCCAATGGGGCTAAATAACATTATTCATTACTTTACTTTACTTTACGTGGAGATGGAACATGCAACTTGTACTGGGTTATCAGTTATGCACTACAACAAAGTTGCATACTAGCTCTTTCTTTATGTCGTAGCCCAATTAGGTTGACATAATTAAAACTCGGGTTTAACTTGAAACAATTATCAGAAGAATAATCCTTCGTGTCCATTCTCGATCATTTTAATTTTATAAATAGATAATTGAATGAAATTAACTAGTATGTACAATGCACACTATGGGGTGTTTGGGGGGGGGAGGGGGGCGAGTGAGTGAGTGAGAGAGAGTGGTGTGGTAATTTCAATTTTATAGAAGGAAATTACCTTTGAGTCTTATTTTTATATATGCAATTTTAAATTCTGTGCGTGCTTTAATGGTAGATCAATAGGTCACAGAAAAGGAATTATTTAGATAAGTAATCCCAATCAAATTCGTAAATTATTTCAGCGTAAATTTATCCAATTCACTGAACTTTCAGAAAAAAACTCAATTGGCCCCTCAATTTTTTAACTGATAAAAATTGTTTTTTGTCGATGGTCATAACTAACAAATCTTCCACGTAATTTCTACCTGGTACCCTAAAAACGAAAATAGTAACACGAGAATTGTGACAAAGTCTTAATAAAAAAGGTTAAAATGGGTATTTTTATTTTATTCTCATTTAACACTTTTATGACGTGACACAGTGATAAGTTAGCATTTGATGCAGTGATTATGTAGATAATTGGTTAAAATACGACTCTCAATTAAGCAATTTTTTTTTTCTCAATTCGAGGGAGGATATATGAAAGAGTCGTGATATTTGAATTCCAATGATCCAATTAAAACTAAATTGAAGTTCAACCATCCAATTGGGATGAATTAAAGTTTAATGACCAATTGAGACGAATATGTACGTGACACATTTCTAAAGCTGATCTTTCACACGACAACAATGGAGAAGGGAGGCTAGGCCCAAGGGGGACATATTGGTTGAAGTAGATTCCTTCAATTCCATGGTGTTGGCATCCTAGAAACTTAGGAAATTCTTCACTCCTTTTGAGCTTCTCCTGGGACACTTGATTAGGATATTGGTTCAGTTTTTCTGCAATACTGCAATTTAAACCAAGTTAGAAAAAGAATACAGAAAACAATGGAGCTCTCTTTAATGATGATAAATTACCTATGATTGTAAACTAGTTGTTTAAGAAAATACTGCAAATTAATTAGCAGAAAGAAATTATAAATACATGTTTGGTAAGAAGTACGAGAAACTTCTCGAATGCATTAAGGGAGAAAACGAACTTCATACCAAACATGTACTGTTTGTTTTATCTGGTGTAGAAAGTACCCAATTCTTTCAAGAGAGAGTTCGTTCTAAGCAGGAAAAGGGTCAGCATCTAAAGGAAAATTGTTGTAGTCTTGTAAACTTTAAATTGATGAACATTAGAAAAAGTAGCACGCTTAAGTTCTAAACTGGACATGTTAACATTGTGACCCAAGTTCTATTAAGAAGTGGTGTTTTAATTAAAGAAGGTGTTAAAGAGGTCAAAAATTAAAGTTTAACCCTAAACTCAGCACATGGGCACCATGGAGACGTCTGAGCTCCGCTCGCTTGCCGCCTACATGGCGGTCGAGCCGCATTGCGATGCTTTTGCTTCCTGCAAAGAAGCCGATCGAGTGGCCTAGTTATTCAGGAAAATATTGTTTCCTTATTTTTGACTCGTAATTTATCTTCTTTCCAACTATAATGTACTCCTGGGTCCTATATATAATCTACGAAACTCTTCGGCTTTTATATGACTTTGTACGAGATTTAGAGAATTAGATAATATTGTAAACGCAATCTTTTGTATTCTTTCTCTATTATAATAAATTCTCTTCTCCTCTGTCAAATTTCTTGTGTTCTTCTTGTATTGTGATTTGTTAGAAAATATGAATCATGGGTCGTCCATGAGGGGTGACCCGACCAACAAGACATCAAAAGGGTTGGAGGGAATGATTTAAATTTGGAATTCAAATCCACAACTTCTCATAACCTCCCATAAAATCTCCAATTTTTTTGTCTAGCAATGGAGAGAAAAAAATGATAGAAAAATTGTAAAAATTCGTATGGAAAATATCCCCAAAATGAAAAGCCATCTAGAACCACTATTTTGGCATGAAAATTCACAAATATTGGCACTTAGGTTATGACTAATAATCCCCTTCTATAGTGATTGGGAGTGAGACCATTGAAGTACAAAAAAATTGCAGATTTCGAGTTTTGGAAAATAAGGTGATTCAACTATTCAAAAGATCTTGAAATTCATCATTTCAAGTAAGCATCTTGATCCGAAATTCATGTTAAAGTATGCTTCGAATTACTTCATTGGTATCAGAGCCATAAGGTTAAATTTCTTTCTGTATTACATGCTTAAGTATGGCATTACATGATACGATTGGGTTATGAATTTTATACGTAAAGTTTTGAAAACTTATGTGGTCTTTAATGACATTTTTTGATAATTTACTGTTTTTTATACATTAATAATTATACAGTAAAATTAGTATTGTTAGAAATGTATATTAATAAGCTTTCCAACCATATAAAGAACTTAAATTTTGGACTTAAAACAAAGAAGTTATGAGGGTTTGAAGTTTGGATGTAAATCCGAATTTTTATATGAAGGTAAAACTCGAAATTTTATCACATGATAATTTTTTCACATGATAACTTTTTCTAAACTGTATTTTATTCTTTCCATTTAGTATGGTTGGATAGATCTTTTCGAGGCATTTCTAACGATATAAAGATAATTAATTTTGACTTTTAAACGAAGAAGTTATGACATTTTAAAATTTGGATGTAAATCTGATTTTTTGCAAGAAGATTGGTAAAATCCGAAATTTCATCACATCATAATTTTTTCTACACCGTGTTTTATGCTTCCCATTTGATTGGTTAGATAGATCTTCTCAAGATATTTTCAATGATATAAAGATCATTATTTTTGACCCTAAATGAAGAAGTTGTGATTTCTCGAAATTTAGTTGAAAATCTGAAAATTTTGCATCATTTTTTTGTTGTTGCTATTTATACTCTCGTGCAGATTTGTTGATGTCTCAAACTTGTCCGTAAACATTGATTTTGTAAAATCAGATTACACAGATGAACTCAAAAAGTCGAAATTAGTTGGGATGATCAATTGAAAAGTTTTTCGAGAACGACAAGGTGAGGCTAATGCGTCCCATTTTTCTTATTAATTTAAGAGAATTATTGCAGATTGGTTCCGCATGTGAGGGCACGTGAGGAACTTGATTTGAATTTTGGAAAATTGTAGATTTGTCTCTGAATTATTCTTGATTTTTCAGTATAAGTAAATTATCTTTTGAATAATTAAAAATATTTTTTTTTTGTATTTAATGCTTGAAATAAATTTGTAAAAAGTATTAAAAATATTTTATTTAATTTGAGTAAATACTGATTTTTTAAAATCAAGAATATTTATTAAATGATATTTGGCTAGTGTGAGCTATTTTTTGTAGTAGTCTCATTTTTTGGAAAATGAAATATATTCTAAAAATATTTAAAATATCACATTTTTAATATGTTCATGAGTTGTGTGAGTCTTTGATTAGCTTATGTGATCCATTATAACTTATTTTCAATTTTTGTGCTTGATCATATATTATTGGATCTAAGCACACTTATAGTATCTTTAGAGATAAGGCTAGTAAAGCAAATGTTATGAAACTTGTTAAACAAACTATGTGTTTATTGAAATTAATAAATGAATTTGGAGCATGATCTAATGGAAGACTTAAATATTTTTGGGACAATTTTTTTGTGATAAGCAGAATATGAAAATTCTGATGTCACTTCTCATTTGTTGAGATTGTGTTGCAACATATATTAAAGTAAGGTTGTGCGTCTATAAAATAAAATTTAAATTATGAGAGTTTTATTTTTCAATTATAATTAAAATTATTTTCTGGAAGAATTAATTTATGATATCATGATATATGTCATAATTGAATAAATGTGCATGTTTATACTTTTATTGTACATTATGGAATTATCTTACTGAATTACATGACATCTATTAATTCGTGAATTGTTATGAATGCTAAGATCGGTAGAATAATGAGATTTTTACTTAGACTTATTGATTGTCAGTTGAGTGATAGTTCGATGATTGGAAGATTTAGAGAAATTTTTACTTAGAACTATTTGATTCACCAATTGAGTGGGAGTTCTCAAACTGTAAGAATTAATGTAATTCTCGCTTATAACTTATGGAATTTTGCGTTATGAAATTAAGTCTATGATAGTGAAACAATAGGATGCGGATGATAATTGGGAACATAGTGAACTTTCGACTCTGTATCTAACGTTGAATTATCGTATAAGTTAATTTGCATTGATACAAAATGATATATGTGTATAAATGAGTATTGATTGAGAATAAAATGTCTCTAAAATCTGATATATCATGGCATCAAATCTATAGTTGTTGACCTTAATAAATGTGATAAGATAAATGCTATAACATTTGGTATAATAAGTTTTTCAATTAGAAGAAAATGACGTTTTAAATAGCATCAACCACATAATTGAAGACCTGATGTGGGTCATACTACTTCAAAAAATAAAGATCAGAACTTTGTCAAGTAGTTACTTGAGCAGTTGAATTGTTAAGTTCTATTATAGATGATTATTTTTTCGAATGTAACTGTGTTAAGATGGTTAATATAGTGTTGACAATTTTTTGTTAGTCACTTTTTTTTTTTGTGAGTAGTAAGTTCAAACTAATCTTTTTCAATGGATGAGAACTTTTAAGGTCAATGTAACTTACTAATTAAAGTGTCAATTTTCTCTATTGACATTACCCACTGTGTGAGTTAAAAGGCTTGCTACTTGATGTTGCTAAATCTAGAGGACATGCTTGTGTAGTAACGTTCTAGTTTGTAAAAGATTTCGGATTTTAAGCTTTAACTGAACTAAAACAAATGCAGATAATGAGGAGATTGGAAAAGAGACCAAGAAGAACATATCAGATAGAAATATATGAAAGTGGTTTCGGTAGATGACCAATATTATAAAGGTTCAAGTGTTTCAACCATACGGTTTGAATCTCTTTGCTCGAAAGTAGTTAGGCTAAAAGATATTTCACTTTAATATGTTCGTTTTAGTTTTTTTTATGTGTGAACACTATATATATTTGATCTTCTCTTATTGGATAGTGGATTCAAGAATTAGAAACTCACTTTATATGAGATCAAGATGTTTTTTTAGTCTATTTTCGAGTCTTTGACTTGATACATAGATATAAACAAATAATGAAGATAGAATGGATGTTTATATGACTGACACTGCAACTTAATGTTGCAAAAAAAATGGAGAAACTCACCTCTTATTTGATATTAAGATAGTATCAAATGCTTTGCTAAACTTGATCTCAGTTTTTGTTCTTCTAAAAGTGTTTTATTACTTGAACTTATACGTGGTAGTTCTGTTCATACTCACGGTGGTGATCTTTAATTATAGTTCTGGATATTTGTGCAATGGTTTGAAGTTCTGAGTTGAGAAAACCATTCAAAATAATAAGAGCTAAACTTTAATTGAGTAAATCCGTTTGAATTTCTTGCAAGATAGATATTGTCATTACATTTGTAGAAGGATTCACGCATTTCAGTTATGCCTCTGATTTTTATATGTTGAAGATATTGTATTGATTTAAACTTTATTGAAATAGAGTAGAAATCAGATTGAAGAAGTGAAGACTTTAAGAACTGTTTGAGAGCGTGAATCCAATCACGAGAAATCTTTGATCTAGGTAATAAAAGAGAAATTCTTATTGGATTGATTATTTTGAGAATTGTTTGAGAGCTTGAATATCTATCAAAAGATATCTATGATCTAGGTATTGAAAGAGAAATTCTTATTGGATTGATTATTTATTGATCATCAATAATTATATGGTTTATTGGGAATAAATAATAGAATATTACAGAATGTGATGAGACTGGAGATAATGCGGTCTAATTTATGTATTTTCTATTGGGAAGATTATTGGTTAACAACATTGTGTCACTTAATGAAATTTTCTCAATGTTAGTATCTTCAGAATATATAAACTTTGGACACGTAGATAACCAAATATGAGTATCTTAGACTCATAATCGATTATGTAAATTCTTGATAATGAGTTTGGAAATATGAGTCTCTTAAGAACGAGATGAATATTTGATATACACATAATAGTCCAAAAAGGTACTCAAGTGAGATTTTGGATGGATTTAGATCACAAAAAGTGACATTTGACATTTTTTTTCTTAGTAAGAGATAAAATTTTGGAGAATATTATTAAAATTAATATAATGTGTATTGATGAATCGGTTTTGAATACATAAAGAGTTTATTTAACTCCAAATTCAAGTGTGAGTAATCTTTTTACGGGTTTAATCTATCTATCCGAATGGGAGCTATCTAAGAATTATCTAATTTCAATTATTCTTGGTTCCGAATGAGAGTTAAGAGTAATTTAATTTAACTGATTATTGGTTCAGAAATTCAGTGGAGAAATTTAAAAAACGTAATGGATAATATATATGGAATATAGAATTTCAACCTAGTTTGAGACGTGGTGGAAATTCTAATTGGACATTATGTTTATTGAGAACATTCAGGTTCTTAAAAATTAAATGGAAGACTAATGAGTTTATGATAAATAAAACTCATTTTTTTAAAAGAAAGGTTATACACAATATGAGTATATTGAGTCAGACAAATTTTTTTCTTAGCAGTGAGATTCACTTCTATACGTTGATGATAAAAATGATAGTGTGTTTAAGTTTAGATTATACCAAATAGACTTATCGACTGTATTTTCATTCACAATTGAGAATTGATTAAAGAGATCTACAAGAATAAAGTTGAAGGTTTCATATTAAAGGCTTATATAGTATTATGGTAACTTCTTGTTACACTTGTAGCCTAATACAGTTATCTTAATACCGGTACTTGAATTTTAATAGGGTTTAAATCTCGTATAAAATTTCATCTTAAGCATAAACCAGCATATAAGGATATTTTGGACTATTGCTCTTAACAAGTTTGACGTCTAAGATGGAACATCAAGTTTCAATATAGAATCAGAGCTCATTATATTCAAATGAACAATTCGATCCAATTTAAAACAAACGAGCACACAAATTTCAAGATTGATTTTCTCAAAAAACTACCATCTTACAAAGCATGTTTTAGGATAGGTTAAATACCAAAATATAAATCAACATCTAAGAGCACGAGCTACTACTCTTAACAAAGTTGATCTTTTAAGAAATATTATCAAGACTTATTATCCGTTCAGTAAATTTATAAATGAAATATAAATAGAATACCAAACCTTTCATTTTTGCCACCAACGGTACCAAACCTTTGAAAATGTCCGCAGCTGAAGTCCAAGTTGATGGTTTCTGTTAGTTTGATCGTTACTTGACCAAATAATTGATTTTTGACAATAATGTTGACTGATATTAAAAGGTTAAAATTGTAAGTTTACATTTTTTAATAATAAAATAACCAAAATCAAATAATTAAAATTAAAAACACATTCCACCAAAATTTGTAAATCTAGGAAATCAACCTCTTTGAATCCTTGGCGTCAGAAACATGTTACCCAACTATGTAGATCTACATAGGTCAGATTAGAGATTTGGACTTAACAACTAATCAGAAATGGAGCTCCTTGATAAAAATATGAATTTCCCGCTGAAATGGTCCGCTAAAGAGACTATCTTGATCAAAGAGGAGAAGAAGAGATAAGAGATTGAAAAGGGCTTGGAGATTTTCTGTATGACGTCTAAGCAAGTTTTTGGTAATGTTCATTTCTTGCTGCTAATTACGGGGGCGTTTGTGGTGGTCGCTACAGCCTGTATGTGTGGGTGGATTGGGATCATCGGCACGGTGGATGTGGGTGGATTTTGGTTCGTTTGGTTGGGGTTGGGTGAGGGAAGGTGGGGGTAAGTGTGGGGGTGGAAAGAAGATGAACTGTTTCGGATGAAGTTTTTTGTTTTTGATTCCATGGTCAATCAAGATGAAGTTTTGGGCTAAATGCACAGACAAAGTTCTTTAGAGCCGTTGCTGCAGAGTGCACATTCGGTTCTGAGGACTCCATTCTCGAGCTTGTTGAAGCGTTCTCAAAGTTCCANGGGGGGGGGGGGGTGAGAAGAAGATGATTTGTTTCGGATGAAGTTTTGGGTTTCTAATTCCATGGTCAATTAAGATGAAGTTTTTGGCTAAATTCACATGTAGAGTTCCTTAGAGCCATTGCTATTGCAGCAGAGCACATATTCGGTTCTTGGAACTCCATTCTCGAGCTTGTTGAAGTGTTCTCGAAGTTCCAAACCCAGATTTGTAGATTTGGGGTGGGGTGGGTGGAGACAAAGAAGGTGGAATGGGTTTTTAATTTTAATTATTTGATTTTTGTTATTTTATTATTAAAAATATAAAATTACCATTTTAACCTTTTGAAATCAGTCAACATTATTGTCAAAGTCAATTATTTGGTCAACTAACGGTCAAACTAACAAAAATCATCCATTTGGACTTCGGCTGCGAACATTTTGAAAGGTTTGGTACCGTTGGTAGCAAAAATGAAATGTTTGGTACCGTAAGTGTCACAAATTAAAGGTTTCTGCAAAGTCTACTACTAAGTGAAATGTTTGGTACCGCTGCTACTATTATCCCTTAAAAAAATATGGGTAGGCATCTTTTGTACTGTCTTTAAAAGTTTCTATTGTGTGCCAATATTTTTATCATTCAGTCAGACATCAGATATTGTATACTTGTGATACTGCAAAATTAATCGGACAATTTGGCTCTAGTTTTGCCCCCATTAAATTACAATCAATTTTTTCTCTCTTTTTATAAATCACACATTCTCCCATAAAATAATATTTTACGTAAATTCAAAATAATTTCTTCACTGTTAACCACACTTTCTTAAAAAAAAAAAAAATACTATTCCAAAAATTATAATTTTAAATAATGGGGGCCAAACCGAGCTTAGCGTTATTTTGAGTTATCCTTTAAAAGTCTTTCTTGAGGTACATGATTCCGGTCAAAAATTAATCCACAGAGGGATTATTCTTGTTATTGCAAGTTTTAGTTCAATACCAACACAAAGTGTAGGCAATGGTGATGTAAATAGATTAGTTGAAGTAACATGTCATCAAAGTAACATCTCTTACCTAAATTAATTTTAATATTTAACATTTATTTCAGATTACTAATTTTCTAAAATAGATTAGTTGAAACAACATGTTACCATAGTAACATCTCTTACCTAAATTAATTTATTTGAAATATTAGGAAGATTGTGTATGTAATTTATGCGGATATTAATCGGCCCAAATGAATGTCAATATTTGGTCGAATTATTGGCATACATGTGGTAATAAATATGTGACAATTGTAAAGTTTTTCATTATGTGAATATTGAGTTAGTCCAAAGATAGACTTGATGTTTAACCGAATTTATTGTCAATATTTGATTATTACACCAAGAGTGCCACTTACAAGTTGATATTTCTGTCCAAAGACTAAATATCAATGTTATGCTTGGGCTCTTGTGATGGGGCGCACCATTATTTGAAATTATTGGTTTTCCAATACGGATTCTCATGTGAGTATGTTATTTAGGTTTAAGTTCTTTATTAAGTTAATCCATCCACTTCTGCAATAATTTCCAATATCAATTCAATTCATGTATTTGAACCAAAGTTTAAGGACTGTAAAGAGAATGTTTGTATCGTTCTTGACGACATGGATCTAGACATTGCGTTAAAGTTTGAACAACATACTACTCTTAAGAATAAGAGTTTCGCTAATAAAAGAGAACTTAGAAATGTGGTGGGATCGTTTAAATTGTATAAGTCTTATGATCATGAAACGTGTAGGGGTACTGTGTCCAATAAAGTAACTATTGTCAAGAAATTTCTCACAGATATTCCAAAATGCTTTGCAAAAAAGTGATAACGTCAAAACTAGTACGTTTCTAACAAATTTGGTTTCACTAAAGTATAAAGCAAAGAAAACATAAGAGAGTACATTACAGATATGTCTCATCTTGCTTCAAAACTAAAGACATTAAAATTTGAGCTATCTGATGACTTGCACGTGCATTTGATTTTGATTTCTCTTCATGTACAATTCGTTTAATTTAAGGTTAGTTACAGTTGTCAAAAGGGGAAGTGGACTCTTGATGAGCTCATTTCATAGTTTGTGCAAGAAGAAAAATGTCTAAAGCAAGAGAAAACTGGAAGTACTTACTTGGCAAGTAACTATAAGGACAAGTTAGATGATAAAAAAGTTGTATCTGGTTCAACTTAAAAGAAACAGCAAAAGCTTGAAAAACAAAAATAATATGGCTGTTACTTTTGTAAATCTGGAACACATAAAGAGATACTATACTAAATATCACGATTGACGCGTAAAGAAAAGTACACTTCTCACTTTAATTTGTTTTAAGATTAATTTAGTTTCAATACCAAGACATATTTGGTGGATAAATTCTTGTGTCACTACTTATATAAGTGTGTCTATGCGGGGTTCCCTGAACTACCAAGCCAAATGATGCTGAAAGATTCATCTATATGGGGAGATGACAAAGTAGTTAAAGTTGAGGCTATATAGATTTTTAGGTTATCATTAAAGATGGATTATTATTTGGATTTAAAGTGACATTTGGGGTGCCATCTTTTAGATGAAATTTGGTTTCTATTTCTATATTGGACTAATTTTGGTAAATTGTTCATGTGTAAATAGTGAGTTTGGTCTTCTCGTGGGTATCATTTCTTTATCTGGTTATGATAACCTATATTTTCTTAATACGATTGCATTTTACAAAGAAACATTGCATGTGAATTCACGTGGTATTAAACATAAATTAATCAATGAGAATTCCGCTTCGTTGTGGCACAAGCGATTATGTCACATTTCTAAAAAAAGAATGAAAAATCTTGTGTCAGAAGGTATTCTTAATCCCGCCATAATTTTTTAGATTTATGTGTTTATGTTAATCACATCAAAGGGAAACAAACAAACATACGGAGATTGTGTGCCAATAAGATCTCGAATGTCTGAGAACTAATTTATATGGGTATCTGTGTAGCATTTCCTTTGGCTTCCTGGAATGGCCAACGGTAATTTATTATGTTCATAGACAAATTTACATATATCTCATCCATAAGAAATTTCAAACACTTGACATGTTCAAAGCATACAAGGCCGAGATTGAAAATCAACTTATCAAAAGAATAAAATAGTCGATTTGGCAATATTATGACAGATATGATGGATCAAGGGAATAATGTCCACGGCCTTTTACTAAAATTTCTGGAGGAATTTAGAATCGTCCCACAATATACCATGCCAGGGTCCCCTAATATGAATAATGTTATCAAGAGACGAAACAAAATACTTGAGGTTTGGTATGGAGTTTGATTAGTCATTTCACTTTACCACAATCTCTATAGGAAGAAATACTAAAGATTGTAGTTTAAATTCTCAATAAAGTTCAAAGTAAAGCAACTGTTAAGGGGTTACAAATTTTTGGTCTCATTATTAGGTCAAATTTCGAAATGAAAAATGTTTGATTCCCTGAGGATGTAGAATTTACGGGAGGAGATAATATTTTAAGGATAAGGATTTTATCTTTGAAGAAGAATATGTATATATCTCTTTTGTTGCAATTGACGATTATCAGGATTGGAGACAAATTCTTGCTACAGATCTTGTTCAAGAAGCAATTTCGAATCAAGACAATATTATACACCATCAAGAGACTATTGTAGAAAAACAAACTCAACAACCTCAAAAATAAATGTCATTAAGGAAATCCACTAGGAAAAAGAGAAAAGCATTTTTGGATAACTTTATAGTCTTTTCTCCAAAGAAACAAGGATGGAATTAGATTGACGGAAAAAGATCCGATCAATCAACTTCCATCAAACCATGCAAATGAATAATTCTCAATAGTGAATTGATGCTATGAATAACTAGATAAAGTCTACGAAAGATAATGACGTTTGGCAACTTATTTCATTGCCTAAAGGTGCGAAACTCATTGGTTGTAAATGAATATTAAAATTTAGAGGGATTTGAAGGATGATTTGGAGAGATATAAAACTCGTCTTGTTGCAAACGACTTTATTCAAAAGGAATGCATTGATTTTAAATAGACTTTCTCTTCCATTTCCATGAAAGATTCTTTTAGGACCATTATGGAACTTGTGACACCATTTTTTTTTTATTATTATCTTGAGCTACATTTGATGGTTTATAAATTAAAGAGATACATCTATGCGGTTAAGCATGTTTCCCGTCAATGATATCACAAATTTTATTAAATTAATTATCTCATTTGGTTTTGAAATAAATTCAGTTGATGATAGTATATATTATAAGTTCAGTGGGAATAAGCATATTTTCAGGTATTATATTTCGATGACATACTGCTTACCTGTAATGATATTGGCTTATTGCACGAAAAATAGATATTTCTATCATGGTATTTTGAAATGACAGATCTTAGTGAATCCTCTTTCGTGTCAGGAATACAGATACCCTATGATCGTTCTCAAGATATTTTTGGATTATCACAAAAGAGTTATGTCGATAAGGTTCTTAAGAGATTTGTGATGCAGATATGTAAACCACGTTATACCTCTATTGTTAAGGAAGAGAAGTTTAGTCTCAATCAATGCCCTAGAAATAAACTTAAAGAAAAGGAAATACATAAAATTTTCTTTGCTTCAGTATTTGGGAATTTAATCTATACTTAGGTTTGCACACATCAAGATATAACATTCATTGTTGGAATGTTGTGCAGATATTTAAGTAACTTTGGAATTGATATTTGGAAAGTAGCCAATTGGGTTTTTCGGTATCTATAGAGAACTAAGGATTACATGATTACATACAACAAATCAGACAAATTGGAGATCATGGGATATTCTGATTCTAATTATGAAATATGACTACGGAATTTTGTCACTATGCTGCACATTTTGGATAAAATTGAAAGACCACTTAAGTTATCCCATGACAATAGCAATCTTGTATTCCAACATGAGCTCGACGATGTCAAAGTTTATAGATATCGAGTTTCTAGTTGTTAATAAAAAAAATTGGAGTGATCACATTTCTGTAAAGCATATTAAGACAAACTCCATAAACATGGATCCATTTACTAAATGGTTGTCACTCAAGGTCTTTCATGAGCATAATACTCACATTGGTATTGCATCTTTTGATGATATACCACTTTAGTGGGAGTTTATGTTCGGATGTTATCTGTTTTAGACACATATTTTTATCCATGAATATTCAATTTGATTCAAAAATAAAAAGTATTCAATTCGGTTTTCAATCTGATTAAAGTTTTTGGTTTGATCTCATTAAAGAATAAGGTAAGACCAGTTGAAATAAGTATGTTTAGATCACATTGCATGTAATTTCCATACTATTTATCTACACTTGATCTATATCATTTGATTGTATTGATTTATGTGACCATTGAGAGTTTAATTACGATACTTGTAACAAAGACTGCTTCGATCATATATTGACATAATTAATGGACGAGTTTGTTCGGAGATACTTTTGGTTACGATTACAAAATTTTTAGCTCATAAGGTATACTCATTTATAAAACAACATATGAGGCCTAAGTGAGATTGTTGGGAAAATGTTTAATTTGTTATGTTGGTCGATATA
This sequence comes from Fraxinus cuspidata, assembly GCA_903798385.1. Lineage (NCBI taxonomy): Eukaryota > Viridiplantae > Streptophyta > Magnoliopsida > Lamiales > Oleaceae > Fraxinus > Fraxinus cuspidata. Next base: position 10,647 of record CAIGRP010067125.1, on the reverse strand, counting down.
TGTAATTAATTGTGTATAAGGTTATCTTAAAAACTAAATTCAAAATTAAAGTGATCTAATAAAGAATTAAGTAGTTGGACTTTGGCAATCTAAATAAAGTGTGAGCCGGATTATATGTATAGAGACCAAATCTATTAGGGTTCTATTGACAATTGTCAAATACATATGAAAACTATATATATAGTTATGGTTCACAATTCATGAAATTTCTCATTTTTTATGCCTTCCATCAACACAAGAATAATTAAGAGAAAGTATATTGAAGATGAAGATAAAAAAACCCACAATCAAGAACAATGATTGAAGAATTCAAGAATTCTTAACCAAGAATCAAATTGAAGAACAAGATAATCAAGATTATGAAGAAAGATGCCAAAACTAAGATCAAGAACTCAATAATTAAAAGAGCCAATAATCAAAATTCAAGATCTGGAATCAAGATCCAGTATTAAATAATTATCCCAATAAATTTAAGGTATGTTCTGCACTCTATAATTTTATTGATAATTTGACATAGAAGATTTTGACGATAAAGTAATTAGGTTTTCAAGTTTTAAGATTTAGCCCCTGTTTGACACACTATTTCATAACTCATTTTCAGTTCAATAAAATAATGTTTTTCATTACGTCAATAATTTTTCTTACTTTTTAATCACATATTTCTCATCATAACACAATTTAAAATACATTCTTTTATCAACAATATCCATTAATTTCACAAAATTCTAACGGTCAAAACACGTGTCAACCCTTTGGCAACGTGTTGACGAAGCTGCACAATCATTCCTGGTTAATGGTTGACTTCATCGATCATTTCACATTAGCAAACTGATAAAACAATTCCATGAATTTCATTAAAAAAAATATGGGTAGGCATCCTTTTGTACTGTTAAAAGTTTATATTGTGTGCCAATATTTTTATCATTCAGTCAGACATCAGATATTGTATACTTGCAATACTGCCAAATTAATCGGACAATTTAACGTTATTCTATGTTATCCTTGAAAAGTCTTTCTTAATTCCTGGTTAATGGTTGACTTCATTGATCATTTCACATTAGCAAACTGATAAAACAATTCCATGAATTTCATTAAAAAAATTATGGGTAGGCATCTTTTTTGTACTGTCATTAAAAGTTTCTACTGTGTGCCAATATTTTTATCATTCAGTCAGACATCAGATATTGTATACTTGCGATACTGCCAAATTAATCGGACAATTTAACGTTATTCTATATTAACCCTAAAAAGTCTTTCTTGAGGTACATGATTCCAGTCAAAAATTAATCCATGGAGGGATTATTAGTGATTATTCTTGTTATTGCAAGTTTTAGTTCAATATCAACACAAAATGTAGGCAATGGTAATGCAAATAATGTAAAATGTCGAGCCACAGATCGTGAAGCGCTTCTTGATTTCAAGAATGGCCTGAATGATCCTGAGAATCGACTCTCGTCATGGCTTGGCCTCGACTGTTGTATCTGGAGGGGCATTGGATGCAATAATACTACTGGTTCTGTTACCAAAATAGACCTTCACAATCCATATCCAGACTCGACTTCTAGTGCCAGGTATGGATTCTGGAACTTGAGTGGAGAAATTAGGCCTTCATTGCTGAATCTCAAGTCATTGCAGCATTTAGACTTGAGTTCTAACACATTTGATGGCGTCCTGATTCCTGAATTTCTCGGTAATCTAAAGAATTTACAGTATCTGAACCTGTTCGAAGCTGGATTCAGTGGTCTTGTCCCTCCAAATCTTGGAAACCTCTCTAATTTGCAATATCTTAAGTTTCTTCAGGATTTTCAAGTTTATCTCTTGATGGTTTCCGATGGATAACCGGTCTTACTTCATTGAAACATCTTGAAATGAAATCCGTTAACCTCTCTTTAGTTGAGTCGAATTGGCTGGAAATGTTAAACATGTTGCCTCATTTAACCGAGCTGCATCTTGCATCGTGTTTCTTGTCCGGTTCCATTTCATCTCTTGATTCTGTTAATTTCACTTCACTTGCTGTTATAGACCTTAGTTTTAACAGTTTCAACTCAATGTTCCCTGATTGGCTTGTCAATATCAGTAGCCTTGTCTATGTTGATTTGAGTAATTGCATGCTTAGAGGAAGGATTCCACTTGGATTCGGTGATCTTCCGAATCTAAAATACTTGAATCTTGCCCTGAATGGCAACCTTAGTGGCAGTGGCCAATCAATTTTCAAGGGACGCTGGAAAATGATAGAGGTTCTTGATCTAGCATCGAATCAAGTACACGGGAGACTTCCTGCATCCATTGGAAATATGACAACTCTCACTTATTTTGATTTGTTCGATAACTCTGTTGAAGGTGGAATAACAAGCTCGATTGGCAGGCTCTGCAAGTTAGTAAATTTCGATATATCTGGGAATAAGTTGACAGGAAGTTTACCTGAGATACTCGAGGGGTCGGAAGACTGTTTTTCCAAGAGTCCTTTTCCCAACTTGGTTCACTTAAAATTGACCGGCAATAACTTGACTGGAAGATTGCCAGAATGGTTGGGTGAGCTCAAAAATCTTGAGGAACTTTCACTGGTTGCCAACTTGTTTGAAGGCCCTATACCAGAATCTTTAGGGGCACTCCAAAATTTGACAGATTTAAATCTAGCAGGCAACAAATTAAATGGAACTCTACCGGAGAGTATAGGGCAACTTTCAAACTTGTCTTTTCTTGATGTTTCTCTTAATTCTCTAACTGGCATTTTAACCGAGGCACATTTCTCCAAGCTAAGCAAGCTAAAAATTTTACTTCTGTCTTCCAATTCCTTTGTTCTGAATGTCAGTTTGGATTGGATTCCTCCATTCCAAATCCGTAATCTTGACATGGGCTCCTGCAACTTGGGACCTTTATTTCCGGCTTGGCTTAAATCTCAGCACGAGCTTATGTACCTCGACCTCTCCAATTCAAGCATCTCGGGTTCCATACCAAACTGGTTCTGGGACTTCTCGTTTAATCTTTCACTACTTAATGTCTCTTTCAATCAGTTAGGAGGTCAACTGCCAAATTCATTTCAAGTTATTCCATATGCGGATATAGATTTTAGTTCCAACGTTTTCGAAGGATCCATTCCTCTTCCTGGGGTTCCAATAGAGCTACTTGATCTGTCAAACAATGGATTCCGAGGTCCCATTCCTCAGAATATCAGTAAAGTCATGCGAGATTTGATTTTTCTCTCTCTTTCTGGTAACCAACTCACAGGACATATACCAGATGATATAGGAAATATGGTTTTACTTGAGGTGATTGATATTTCGGGAAATAATTTAACTGGAAGCATCCCTACAAGTGTAGGAAACTGTACTTATCTGAAAGTCTTGGACTTCGGAAACAATCGCATTGTTGGTTCAATTCCAGATTCTTTAGGCCAGTTGAATCAGCTTCGGTCACTACACTTGAATGACAACATGATCTCGGGTGAGCTACCGTCTTCTTTGAAAACTTTATCGAGTTTGGAGACTTTGGATCTTGGAAACAATCAGTTAGAAGGTAGTCTTCCATCATAAATTTCTGAAGGCTTTACCAGTCTCAGAATCCTTAAATTAAGGTCAAATGCATTTTATGGGGAAATCCCGCCTGAGCTTTCAAACTTAACTTCTCTCCAGGTTCTTGATCTTGCTGAAAACAACTTCACGGGGCGAATTTCACCGGCCTTTGGAGACCTAAAAGCCATGGCACAAGAGCAAATGATAAATAAATATCTCTTCTATGGGAAGTACAGAGGTCTATACTTTGAAGAAAACTTGGATGTCAATTTGAATAATCAACCTCAGTTGTTCACCATGACTCTCTCCCTCTTGACCTCTGTAGATCTATCTGGAAACAGCTTGTATGGAGAGATTCCAGTAGAATTGACAAAATTGCACGGCCTTATCGTTTTGAATTTATAAAGAAATCAAATCAGTGGCCATATCCCAGAAAGCATTTCGAGCTTACGCCAATTGGTATCCCTTGATCTTTCAAGTAATAAGCTCTCTGGTCCCATTCCGTCGAGAATAACTTCATTATCATTTTTAAGTTATCTCAATTTGTCGAACAACAATTTATAGGGTAAGATCCCTGAATCTGGTCAGATGTCAACATTTGATGCATATGCTTTTGGGGGTAATCCTGACCTTTGTGGAGCTCAGCTTGGGGTGAAGTGCACCGATGAAGACTCGAAGAGTGGAAACAACACACAAAATGGGAACAACAATTATGACAGCAACGACAAGTTCATCGATAGATGGTTCTATCTTAGCATAGGCCTAGGATTTGCTGCAGGCATTCTCATTCCTTACCTTATTTTAGTGATAAAAAAACCATGGAGAGATGGCTATTTTGATTTTGTGGATAAGGTAGCAAACAAATTATTCTGTTAGCAGCAGAAAATTACTTGCTAAAAAATGATGAAGTATAACATTCTCATAGATGGAGCCTTTTGCCCTAAAGTTCCTTGTTTAGTAGCTTTGAACTGAATCTCATATCTTGTAATAGTGTGTGAAAAAGGACTTTGTTTTGTTAGTTTGAACTCCAAATCAGAAATATTTTTGTACATACAAGTAATCCGGCCATCTCCAATGTAGCATCTCATCTCGATGACTGAGGTCTATGTCAATTAAAAGGAAAAATTCACTTTCATTTATGTTTTGAAATAGTTATGGAGTTTAAGCCAAGTTTCTTGAAATTTTTCATATCAGTTCATATTGAATACAAACCACCTAGAATTGAAACAAAAGAATTGCTCCATCAAAGCTAACAATAAAATGAAGCCATCCCACTTATTTTGAACATAAAGTATCACAAATATTGACTAGAAGTGGAGGAGGAAAATGACAAGATTTATAATACTCCGTCTCGAATGCTTTTAAATCATTAAGGTGGACTCAATGGTGCTAAAAAGTATTTAGGAAGAAAATAAACCTCCTTGTGAAGAAACAACTTTGAAAAAATGACTTAGTTTGGATTGTATGTTGGTCCCTTGAGCCAATAAAATTGGTTAAACAATTGAAAGATTCTGGCATGATGTTGTTTGCAGGTAAGTAAAACAATGTGCTGCTGCACCGGAAAGAATAATAATGTGAGTGAAGAACAGGAGAAAATCGAGAAGAGCTGATGCCTATTCATTCAACCAAAGGGGGCTTTATACGGCCATTTGCACAACAGAATTCAACATTAAATCTGGAGAAAATACCTCATCCCTACTGACTAGTTCACAATGACTTATCAAACTGTTAAGTAAAACTATCCCTAGAGACTAGGTCACTACCACAAATGTGCATCTAAATAACAAAAGAGAAATAAATGATAATTAATTTCTAACAATCCCTCCCTTAAACTGAAGCCTTTTAAACTTCAGTTTATCTGTGCAGCTCCTTCTTCAAACAGAAACTCTCCATGGTGCAAATGCCCAACAACCTTCTCAGATTTTGGAAGGGAACAAATCTGAGAGGTTTAGTGAATATATTGGCCATCTGTTTTTCGCTTCTGCAGTACTTTAGATCAATTTTTCCATCATTCTTGAGATCTCTTAAAACATAATACTTGACATCAATATGTTTGCTTATTCCATGTAGCACAGGATTTTTGGAGAGTTTGATGGTCGAGCTGTTGTCACACAAAAATTGTAGCGATCCAACTTGCTTGAAATGCAGCTCTTCAAAAAAATTTCTTAGCCAGATAGCTTGACAAGCACAAGTCGTTGCAGTAACAAATTCAGCTTCAGTAGTTGACAAGGTGACGATTGTTTCTTGGATGACCACGAAACAGCCCCTGTGCCCAGCATAAAAATATAACCTGAAGTGCTTCTTCTATCATCTTGATCTCTTGCATAATCACTGTCCGTAAATCTTAATAGGTCTGATCTTTTATCCTTGTGGTAGAACAGCCCAAAATCCTTAGTTCCCTGCAAGTAACAAAAGATTCTCTTGGCAGTTGGCAGCTAACAAATGCATCGTTGTTGGATTCTCCATATATATCTACTAATTAGACTGACATAATGCATTATGTTTGGTCTTGTTGTAATTATATACATCAAACTCCCCACAACTTTCTTGTAGAGCATGTAATCCACGTGTTTTCCTCCATGATCTTTGTTTAGCTTCAAGCCAAACTTGGTTGGAACGTTTACAGAGTTCCAATCTTTCATCTGAAACATGTCCAAAATTTCTCGCATATACTTCTTTTGACATATAAAGATTCCACTAGCAGTCTACACTACTTCTATGCCAAGGAAGTAATGCACCATACCAAGATTAGACGTTTCAAATTCAACCATCATGGACTTCTTGAATTCTTCAAACATAATATTGTCATTTCCAGTAAATATAAGATCATCTATATATAAGCAGACAGTGAGCATTTTCCCTCCATCTCCAACTTTAATAAAAAGTGCGCGTTCATATGGACATTTCTGAAAACCTTTCAAAAAATAAGCCTCAATGTGACTACACCAAGCTCATAGGACTCGTTTCAATCCATAAAGAGTTTTCTTTAATCTATACACTTTCTGCTCATTTCGAAACTTAATATAACCCAGAGGTTGATCGACAAATACCTGTTCCTCCAAATTTCCATGCAAGAACGTTGATTTGACATCCAACTGGAAGACAGGCCATGAATGTTGTGCTGCCAATGCGATCACCAATCTGATTGTATCATGCCTTGCTATTGGCGCAAAAACTTCCTTATAGTCAACCCCATACTCTTGCTTGTATCCATTAGCCACTAGTCGCGCCTTATACTTGTCAACTTTACCATTCTCCTTTAGTTTTGTTTTGAAGATCCACTTCACGCCAATGGTTTTGTGCCCTTCTAGAAGATTGGATAGCTCCCAAACATCGTTTCTTTCAATGGCTACAATTTCATCATCAATCGCTTTCCACCATTTTGATCCTTGACAGCACTTTCGAAAGTTATAGGGTCACAATCTGAAAATATATCAAAGTAGGTAATTGGATCTTCAGTTTGGTCCATTCCAGTTACCTCATAGTCTAGATAATCCATGCAGGCCTTTTCGAATACGGTGAAGATGGGATTCATTTGCTGTATCGGTGGCTTTTGCTACTGTTGGTGAAGTTTCAGCGCTTGTTGGAGCTACATTTGGTGGATTTGCTTCCATTCCAATTCCAAGTGCTTTCCTCATCAAAGATGACAACTCTAATGGTTACAATCTTCTTCGACAATGGATATTTATATGCTTTGGATGTTTTACTTGCACCAAAAAAGATACTTTTCACCCTTATCGTCAAGCTTTTTCCTTTTCTCAGCTGGGACATTTACATATGCGATGCAACAAAAAATCCTAAAGTGATCTACAACTGGTCTCCGTCTACTCCAAGCCTCTACTGGTGTCATGTTTTGAACCGCAAAAGTAGAGTTCCTATTCAGGACATGGATGCTCCAATTCAGTGCTTCCGACAAAAAATTCTTTGTAACTCTTTCTTGCCAGTAAGCTCTTCACTATGTTGACCATGGTTCTATTTTTCCTCTCTGATACACCATTTTGTTGCGGTGTATAAGCTGCTATGAGTTCTTTTCGAATGCCATGAATATCACTAAAACTTTCAAACTCTTTTAAGTAATATTCTTCACCAAGATTAGTACGAAGAGTTTTAATTTTTTTCCTATTTCATTTTCAACACGCGCCTTGAAGATTTTAAATATACTAAAAGCTTTTGATTTTTCCTGCAAAAATTGAACCCAAGTTTTTCGACTCTGATCATCAATAAAGGTAATTAGGTATCTCATACCCCCATTACAAGATGGTTTTATAGGCCACAAATGTCGGAATGAACTAGCTTCAAGACATATTTTTCTCTCCAAGATTTTTCTTGAGGAAATTTGTTATGATTTATGTTGTATTGGCAATTCTTTAGACAAAAAAATTATTATAAAATAATAGGATTGTTATAAAAGAGTTGTAAAAGTTAATGAGACTTTTGGAGGGTTGTATAGATAAACTAGGAGTCTTTGAATTCAAGTATGGAACAAGGAGAAAGGGTAGCAATTTACGCTAACATGTCGCCTAGTTGATGCTCGAGCAGAAAAAGCATAATCATTGTCTCCTACTTGTCGCTCGAGTGACACACCTCTCGCTCACCTGTCGCTAGTCTGGCGCTCGAGCAATGGTATTTTCCAAAAAATCCTAGTTTGTGTTTTTCAACAGTTCTATCAATCATATACTATATAAATATCTCTTATTATAAAAACTTAGTGCCCAATACAATTTTGGTGGGTGGTTGTTCATTATTTTACATCCATTACATCAATCAAAGATCCAAGAACACATCCAAATATTGAGATTACATTTTTTATTCTTGAGATCAATCAACCACAAGTTTTGAAAAAACATCAAATTCATATAATCCAAAACACCAACTTCCTAAACACAATCAGGAACGTACTTTTTCAATAGCTTTTAGAGGTTGATGAAGATTGAGGGAGGTTGGACCGCAAGCACAGAAAGAGTACAAGAGCAAGGTGTTCTTGATAATTCATAGGAGATAGACAATTCCAAAAGATCAAGAGCAAGTGTGAGTGAAGTACGTTCCAGCGGGCTTTGGAGGTTGTAAGATTTAGATCAGCGAGTCTAGTGTATTTTCTAGGAATGATCATACTGTAAGTTCTTATTGCCTACAGTGGAAACTACTGACTTGGTCTCGAAGTTTTTACCTAGTTAAATTTTTTCTCCGTTATCAAATCTTGTGTTATTTACTGCTCTATTTATTATTGTGGCAATTCAACATAGGATAAAATTGACTTGATTGACTAAATATCTAGAACAATTAAAAAGTGATTTGTTGTTTTTAATTGGTATGTTTAATTCCGCATTATTATCTATTAGGTGATTTTAGGGTCGAACTGATAACTTTCAAAATTGAGAACGATGTTATTTGCCAACAACACATTCTTCACAAACTTGAGGAGTGACAATTTGAGGAAGGCATATTACCATATTTTGTAGTTGGAGGGTCTTTAATCCACCAAAAGTCAAGTGATCAAAGCGAAAGTGCTGAAGCCATGAAGAGTATTTCACCTCAGTCATCAAGGAAGGTTGAGCACTTTTGATCTTCAATGGAAACAGCCTGTTTGAACTCATTTGAACAACAGCAATATCTCCCCCAAGTGGATCATATATCTCACATGCAGCCTTCATTTAAGTAAGAAAAAAAAATACTTACATGTGATTGCTACAGCCTATATCCACTTACATACATCTGATTGAGGTTCATCATTGACTTGAACAGCCATCAATAAAGTTTCCACCTCCTTCTTTTTGCAAAATTCTATTTCTCTCCGTTTTCTTTTCGCCGGGCATCTTTGTATAACATTCAGAACGATAATGACCAAAATTGTGGCACCTGTAACACTCTACCATGGATTTGTCGAAGTGTTGACCACGTCCTCTACCTTTGACTTGAAATTGATCATCATCAACTTTATAATTTTGAGATTTCCTAGTACCATCTCTATTACCTCGACCTCTCCTTCCTCCACCTCCACCTCCACCACTTTCCCTTCCCCTAAAATTCAAGAATTGAATGAAGGTGAAAGCCTTTAGAGCTTGCTCATCTGTCATTGAACTTTTGTTCATCTTTTGCTCATAGACCAATAAGGAGCTCTGAAGCTCATCAAGGGACAGTGCATCTATGTCTTTGGATTCTTCAATTGAACAAACAACATAGTTGAACTTTGGTGCCAAGTAATGTAATATCTTCTCAATAATAGCAACATCTTCCATCTTCTCACAATGGATGTCATTTTGTTTGCTATCCCCATGGTCCTTGTACAATATTTGGTAACAGATTAACCATCATGCATTTGTAGAGTCTCAAAATCCCTTCTCAAGGCTTGAAACTGTGCATGCTTCATTCTGAAAGTGACTTGATATTTTTTCTTCATTGAATACCAAATATACTTTGGAAGTTTCTTTGTTGAGAATAGCTATCAGAATAGATCGATCAATGGCCTAGAACAAGTAATTTTTTGACTTCAAGTCTTTCAATATCTGGTTACCGTATTTGCAATATGCTTACCGATTTTGCTTAATGTTTACCGATTTTGACTGTTTTTTCAAATACATACCGGATTCAAAAAAATTTTCTTCAGATTTTTTACAGCTCCTTCATCAGTTTTTTACCATTTTTTATAGCTAAGGACCAGTTTTTCAGCTTTAATCTTCAAAGATCAGTTTTTCAGTCTGAAACCTTGCAAACATACCGAATTTTACACTTCGCCTACAGGATTTTCTCTGTTTTTCTTTTTCTTCAACTTTTGACAGCTCCTATTATGCTTCATCATTACCAGCATCTTTAGTTTGAGAAATCAGTCTTTAAATCTCAAATTTATTCACAGCATTTGACTCACAGTTTCATGAAGAGCTTTGATCAATCTCGACATCAATGGATTTTCTTTGTTTTTCTTCACCTCTTGACAACACTTATTCTTCTTCATTTTTCAGCTCGAGAGAAAGTGAAGGAGGAACAAAAACATTGATATCATATACCGGTTATTGAAGTAACCGGATATGAACAACGCATATACTCTGTTGATTTTATAAAAGAAATAGAGGAGAAAGAATGAAGATTATCATTCATCAATTTCATTCAACGTTACCTTCTAAGTTTTTCATACATCTTG
>CAIGRP010067123.1:0-15206 GCA_903798385.1 Fraxinus cuspidata | reverse complement strand
TAGAACTTGTTTGCATGGAATTATTAATAAGTGTGTTTGATTGGTATAATTTTTCCCCCGGAAAATTTTAAAATTTTGTGTTCGTTTGGCTTTGTTTTACATGAAAATTGATCATTTTTTTCACAATTGGTTATAAAATTTGTTTCAATTGCCAAAAAGTTTAAAAAAAAAAAAAAGGAAGAAAAATAAATTCCTAAAAAAATCATTCTTTTCATCAAATTTTAGTGTTCGTTTGGCTTTGTTTTAAGTGAAAATTGTTCATTAAAGTGAAAAAAAAAATTTACAATTGATTATGAAATTTGTTTCCATTGCGCGCGCACACACCAAAAAAAAAAAGGGCAGCCAACTGGAAAATCAATTCCCACAAAATTGGTGGGAATTGATTTTCCCCAAAAAAGAGGAGAATAGCAAGGATAGAGAAAACAAATTCCCATCAACTTTTTGCAATCAAACATGACATTAGGTGGGAAATGGAAAAGAAATTCCTACTTCCATGGAATTTAATGCCTATCAAACAGGGCCTTATATATACATAGCAGAATTGGCAACAGAAGTTTAAAACTGTTATTTTGATGCATAATTTGATTACAATAACTTTGTAATAATTATTGAACAATATGACATAAGGTTTAGTCCACTGTTAAGTAATAAAAATAAAATGCATATCAACACTTTATATTTGTCGGTTTATCAGAAAATCAAAACAGAAAGGTAGAATGATTAACACATGGCTACATGCTATTTAATTGTCTGCATAGCAATATTTTTTATATGCTTATCTATCAAAGACAATCCATGTAATTCATCCACGCAACTGCAAATGAACTGATAGGATAGTGTTCATGAACTTGTCAAAAGTGTGGATGAAGGTAATTCACACAGAGAAATAAAGAATGCAATTATATAATAGAATCTATCAGAAAATTTCAGCTGGGTTTGCATCATGCTTACCAGCAAGGCACAAACACTGCCTTCCATTGCCCCCGCATACCAGAAGAAGTCCCCAGTCAATCTAGCAAGTTCCAACGCAGTAGAATAATGGGCATTGGCATCAACAGGGGATCCAGCCAACAGACAATAATCTCCTATGGTTTTCTGCGCACGGCCCAAACGCCGCTTTTTTGCCTTGATCACCTGTGAATTTTGTAGATTAGAATAAGGAACCGTGTTTCAGTTACCTGAATTTTAACGGGAAATTAAACATAGATAGAAATGAAATTTTAAAAGGAATACACAAATAAAACTCTTAGGACACCTAAAATCTAAACCTCCTCTGAGCTGAGACTGGCTTGAGAATCTAGAGGCGTCTTCAAAATAGTTCCACCAGATTCTGCTTGAAGAACCCATTTCTCAAATTCCATCAACAAGGAGGCAGCAATATCTTGCACCATTGTTTGTAAGTGGAATTCTTGTGTTTGACGATCTGCTGGAGGAAATAATACTAAGTTACTCCCCTTGTGACTCTCATCTTCCAGCTGCAGTACAACAAAATTACGTCAATTGAGCCATGCTAGCACTCAAAATGCCGCGAGTTCATTTAACTCCCAAATCCCTACATAAGGAAAAAATCACTTTTGTTCCACCGTTATCATCAAAAGAATTCATGAGTAATGGCATCTAATTCTAATTGGATGTATAAATACCAACAAAAAAACAGTCTTTTGCCGCCAAAGTTATATGAGCTTGTTAAGTAGTAGATAGAATCTAGATAGTAATTCAATTGAACCTGGGAATCGCCAGGGCAGAAGGCGAAGCAGCGTTGGACGAGTGAGGAAGAGTAACCCTTGCAAGCATTGGAGAATTGTAGGGCAACGGATCCGAGATCGGGAGATAAAGGGCAGTGGCAGATGCCGATAACGGCAAGGATCTTGCGGTTGGATTGGAAGTCCTCCCACGGGGAGGGAGGGGATCCTCCGAGCATAAATTTGAAACGGAGGCTTCCGGAGTCCCAAGGCTGGTGTGCAAATGGCGATTTCTGGAGCTCCGTGTAGAAAGAGCTGATGGAGGAGAGGGACACCGTTTGGTGGCGGTTAAGCATGGAGGCGTAATCTCGGAACAGAGGCGTTGGGATCGTGCCGATCGGGAGCACCGCCGCTCGGATCATGCTGCTTGTCTCTATGCTCACGTCGGGCTCCATTTCCAGATTCAGAGTTTCCGAGTGTGTTGTGGGAGAGAGAGAAGTTAGAAAATTTATTGTTGGGAAAAAGCGCTGTGCCTATATATATAATGATAATAACAATATTGTAACATAGTAAATAAATATTTGATAATTATTTAGTATTATAATTATGCTTAAACAATTTTTTATGTCTTGATTATTCGTAACTTTCATTGAAATCTACCGATATGGGTCTATAATTAGAGTAATAAAATTATAATTTACATTTGACTCTCTTATATATGTTTCATGTTTTTTTCCCTTTTCGATAATTTTATTCTAATATTATTTTTCTGAGAAAAAAAAATACATTGACCAAATCACCTTATTGAATTCATATGGTGTTTGGTGGAAATTAAAATTAGATTTTGATAGAAATTTTTGAAATGTGTGATTGAAAAGTTGTGAGACCATGAAAGATGTAGTTAATATTGATTGTTTGACTTTGACTTTGATTAAAATCAAATTCTAATCCGGACCAAACAGGTCTTGGCCTTTTATTGTTCAATTTTCAAGATCCGAAAGATAAAGTCTTCTAATGTTATAGTGGGCCTAATCTTAAATCATACGAAATCTTGCATTGAGAAACAAATTAAAAGATAATTTTTTTGGGAAGGAAAAAACAAGCTTAATAATAATCATCATTAAAGTCTTCAAATTTATGCTCAAAATAATTTATCTTTTTATCTTAGTATGAAATTTAGGAACATTGATAATAAACGGAGGAGCTAACATAATTTGTTGGTAATTAGTAGGCAATATTCGAACGTCAATAGAAAAAGTATGTGAGCGAACAATTACCTTGGAAAATGGAGTTTCGATAAGTTGAAGTAAATGCATAACAAAGTTAACCTGAAATGTATGTAAACAATTAAGTGATATCAATTCTAGCCCAAGATACATGAACATAGAATATTTGACTTAGATGAAAATGTTGTAGGTAATTTTCAACTTTGTCGTGATCAATTATGTTCAAAATCAATGTAAGAGGAGATACGAAACAAGTCTCAAACATTTCATCGTCGCTATCATAATAATCAATATGTTTAATAGTAAAACCCCATTTTCTTCTTCGTGAAGAGGAATAACATAACTAGAATTAGGATGTGATTGGTGTAACTTGAGTGGTATGCCTAATTTTTACATCATTGATGAATTTGGAAAGATAATACTAAAGGTTAGCTGGTCGTAGGCTTCGTCTAAGGATTGTAGTGCGAAATATCATCAAACAAGAGTAATAAAATGAACAAGAAAGAAAGGAATCAAATAAGATAAGAATTGATGGCAATAATAAAAATAATTTTATTTATAGAATCAACGGTGCCCATTTAAATGAATACGCCTTCTATGTTTAGAATAACTAATATAAAATTAATAGAATTTGCAATAAAATAGAACTTTTATCAAAATATTAAAATTAACATAATCTAAGTTAAAATAAATATAATTTGAATTAAACTTTGTTTTTAATTCTTATCTAAATCATATCTATATTTTATCTCTACCTCCATCATATGCACTCCTAGAGAGTACAAAGACATAACAAGTCGTGTAATTGTCCATAAGAGGTTTAGATACCTAAAATATTGAAAATTGACATATTTCAACAAATTATATCGTTATAAGAAAACAAATATTATCAAAAAGAAAAAACTATTGACAATACTTTTGTACATTTTGTAACAATTCATGTTATAAAACACAGCAGTGGTTTCGAAGGAAATATGTCAAAAGGATATTAACATAGAATTGATTGGTTAAAATTAAAGGAAGCAATATAGGCAAAAAAAGCTAAGAACCTGAAACACTTAACATTGTAAAGTTAATAGCACTTATATGAAAATGAAATAAGAAAAACGAAGTCGTCGTATAAAATGCACAACTTTTATCATAAAGATTTTTTCAAAGACGTATATAAATATATAATTTCTATATTGTTAGTCTATAATATATGAAATTTAATATACATATAATAAAAAGTGATTGTAATAAACTCATCGTAATGATTATTAATATTATTTTTTAATAATGTAATATATCTGAAGCGTACAGTTTAATTGACATTATCTTGAGATGGAGTAAGTTGTACTATTTTTTCATTGATAGATGTATTATTTCATTGAGTTTTCCTTTGCAAGGTTTTTGATGAGTTCATTTTGGTAGCGTGATCAAAAAATAATGTACTATTTTTTATCACTTTAATTTTTCGCACGGAATTTAGGTTTTAACGGTACATATTCTTTTTACAATAGATATTTATAAATTACACTACATTTAGACTCAATATAGCTTTATGTTTTTACTCTCATATATTACAATTAGTATACATACTCTTGAAAAGAGCAGTAATATATGTTTTTCACCAAATTTTTATGTTGATTACATTTAAATAGAGATTTATAAATATTTTGTATGAAGATGACGTTATTTAAAGGCTATAACAATACAAAATGTAAGGTATTTCACTAAAATTATGACATTGAAGACATTGACAAACATGATTAAGAATTTTCATTTAGTGTATTTAAGAGGAATAACTGCACTCTTTTTTATTTCATTCAGGTTTTATCCCATTAATTTTTCTTGACAAGATTTTAATAAGATATTAATCCAAAATTTGTAATTAATTATACTCTATTTAAATTGTTTGATATTTTCCTCTCATCAATTTTAATCGAACAAGTTATAACGAGTATATTATTGTGTAAATAGTCTTGCAAATAGAGTTATTATAAAATAATTTATAACAATGAATGTCTATTTAGTCTTATTGAAATATTTAGATGACAATCCTAAGTACTCTAAAAGACGGTAACTTGATCGGTGTGGAATTCTCATGGGAACCATATACATGAGTCAACCATTAGAAGTTCATACTTAAAGTTTGACTTTCTTTTATTTTATTTTCTTCTTGTTTTACCTCCCTTCAACTGTATATATACGAACGTCTATATTATATCATTTTTTACATATAAAAAATTTTAATTGGGCTTGGATGGCCTCACATGTGACCGTACACAATGTAAATCGTCATTCAACCAAGATAAGATTACAAGATGATGAAAATCAGTAATAACAATAAACGGAGCATATAAATGCTACGATGCAAACATAAGTGATAATGACAAAATTATCGACACATGCCGAGAGAGTTTAAAATAAACAAACGAGATAAATATCAAATTAATTGAGTGAATGATATGTGAAAATGAAGATAATGTTAACAATCAAGGTTTGGGAACAATGATAATTTGAGCTCGAACTCTTAATGACTAATTATAGACACTAGAATAATAATTCTCATGCATGAATTTGAAGAAATTCTTTCAATAAAATTGATACATTTCAGACTATTTATATGAAAAAAGAACATTTTTTTGACTTTGAAATTGGAAGTGCAATAGAATTTTTTTTAAAAAAAGCCAAAATATAAAAATTAAATATAGATCGGTTCATTTAGATCGAAAAATCATAACCCATAAACCGTATAATCTGGGAAAATAAAGGAGTAGCATTTCAGAATATAAGATTGAAACCAAAACTTAAAAAGAACAAACAAGTCTGTACCCAACAAAGCCATAAAGAACAAATCGCAAAAACCCTCCTCTGTTTCTCCCTCCTTCTGGTTCGTCAACTTCCCAGCAATTCATTCTCCTTCGCGGGTTGACCTTCTTCTCCTAGTAATTTCGTCATTCATACAACGCCCTGTTTCTACCTCCCAGGTTGGTGTTTCACCTCTTTCCTCCCAATAATTTCTCCCTGTATGTAATTCTACATATATATGTATAACACATAGATACATATATATCACCTACTGTGTAAGGATCCAAACAAAAAGCAGATCCGTTTAACCGGATCTCTCGCCATGGCCCTATTTAGGTGCTTCCTCATCAGCTATTTATGCTACTTTATTCATATTATTTATTTCTCGTATTCATATTGCCCTCGGACCAATACAACTCTCCTCAACTTCACTTCTGAATTCGTTATGGTACAACATCAGCTGCGCGGTGTACTATCTGTAATTGACGACTGTTCCTTTAGGATCACCCAATTTGACATGCTTTCAGGCTCCGACGTGCATTGGTGGGGTGCTGATGGGGATGATTTCCAAAACCTGACCAAGGGTTTTCTCGTTTCTGACCAAATTTTGAATCAGACCTATAAAAATGATAGCTTTCTGGTTAATATGCGCAAAAACATAACGTGGGATAAAATTAAAGTCCTTGCAGTTTGGGATACCCCCACGGCTTCGGATTTTGGTCATGTTTTGTTAAGAAATTTGTCTAATGGAACTGAAAATTCTGCGCCATTGCCAATGCCTGTGAATGGGAGCACTAGACTGATGGGAAATGAGCAACCTACCATGTTTGAAAATTGTAAAGTTCTATCTGATGGTTATAGAATTAGGTGGACTTTAAAGGAGGAGGAGAATAGGATTGATATTGGCTTGGAGGGTGCAATCGGGATTCAGAATTACATGGCATTTGGATGGGCAAACCCCAATGTTACTGCAAATTTTATGGTTGGCGGTGATGTGGTGATCACAGGGTTTAAGGAGGATGGAATGCCATTTGCTGATGACTTCTATATAACTAAGTACAGTGAGTGTATGATAAATCAGGATGGGAGTGTGCAGGGTGTGTGTCCCGATACTATGTATGAAAGCTCTGATCCCATAGGGTTGGTGAATAATACAAAGTTGCTTTATGGGCACAGGAAGGACGGCGTGTCCTTTATCAGGTATAAGAGACTGTTGAAGTCCGTTGATAATAAGTATGATGTGTCGGTTGACCCTAAGGGCAACATGACTGTGATTTGGGCTTTGGGGGTGATTAAACCGCCCGATAGTCTACGCCCTTTTTATCTTCCTCAAAATCATGGCGGGAGCTTTAGTTACTTGACTCTGAACATTTCAAAGCGTGTAAATGATTGCTTGGGACCATTGGATGCCGAAGACAAGGAGGATCAGGATCTCGTCATTGCAGATAAAAAGGAGCCACTTGTTGTAGTGACAGGTCCGGCATTGCATTATCCAAATCCCCCAAATCCTTCAAAAGTTCTTTACATTAACAAGAAAGAGTCTCCTGTTCTTAGGGTAGAGAGAGGTGTGCCGGTAAAGTTTTCTATACAAGCCGGGCATGACGTGGCATTCTATGTTACTTCTGATCCGCTTGGTGGAAATGCAACTTTAAGAAATATGTCCGAGACTATTTATTTTGGAGGACCAGAAGCGGAAGGAGTTCAAGCCAGTCCTACTGAATTGATTTGGGCACCTGATCGGAACACACCGGATCTGATTTACTATCAGTCTCTTTATACACCAAAGATGGGCTGGAAAGTTCAAGTGGTTGATGGAGGCTTGCCAGATATGTATAATAACAGTGTTTCTTTGGATGATCAGCAAGTTATGTTATTTTGGACACTGTCGGAGAATTCGATATCTATTGCAGCTCGGAGCGAGAAAAAAAGTGGCTATTTGGCTATTGGCTTTGGTCGTGGAATGGTCAACAGCTTCGCATATGTGGGTTGGATTGACAACGAAGGGAGAGGGAGTGTGAGCACATATTGGATAGATGGAAGGGAACCTTCAAGCTTACGTCTGACAAGAGAGAATATGACATATGTGAGATGCAGGTCTGAAAATGGCATCATCACAATGGAGTTCACTCGACCTTTGAAATCGTCATGCAAGCTTAATGAAAGGCCAGAATGCAACAATATTATCGATCCTACAACTCCGCTGAAAGTTGTCTGGGCTATGGGTGCTCAATGGTCTGATGACCATTTAAGCGTGAGAAACATGCATTCAGTCACAAGCAAGAGACCAGTAAGTGTACTGCTTATGCGTGGTTCTGCAGAGGCAGAGGAGGACTTGCGTCCAGTATTAGCTGTGCATGGATTCATGATGTTTCTTGCCTGGGGTATACTGCTTCCTGGTGGAATTTTGGCAGCTAGATACCTAAGGCATGTTGGTGATGGGTGGTTTCAGATTCATGTTAACCTACAATACTCAGGATTAGTAATTATTTTTCTTGGTTTCCTTTTCGCTGTTGCTGAGCTTCGGGGTTTCACTTTCCATTCATTGCATGCTAAATTTGGAATGTTGGCAGTAATATTAGCAATTGCACAACCAGTGAACGCATATCTGAGACCTAAAAAGCCTGCTAATGCAGAGGAGGTTTCGTTGAGGAGGCTTATTTGGGAGTATATTCATGTTATAACTGGCAGATGTGCCATCATTATTGGCTGTGCTGGTCTTATTACTGGAATGAAACATTTGGGAGACAAATATGGTGATGAAAACACTCACGGGCTTATTTGGGCTTTAATAATTTGGTTCTTAGTAGGTGCATTAACAGTAATGTATTTAGAATACCGTGAGAAGAAAAGAGTAAGGCGGGATAGAATATCTGGAGGAAGCGACTGGGTGCTGGGTGATGGTGAGGAGGAGGATATTGATCTCTTTAGACCTAGTCGGACTATGGCAGAGAAAGAAGCGCTTTCTTCAGAAAGAATGGAAATTCAGCTTGAACCGTTGAGCAGATAGAGATAGATACTGCAATGATTCTTAGGCAAACTAGTTATCTATATCATTTTTGAAACTTCTACTCATGCACGCACCAAGCTTGCTTGCTTGCAAGGCTTCTTTTTGGGTGTATGGAATGAGGTTTTATTTCAACTTTTTTGTCATGAAGAGCAAATATTTGCGGCTTCTATCTTGTATGTTTACCACATTCATTAACATAGTGAAAAGTCTCTTCTTTCTTCCCTTGTCAACGAAACTAGATGTTATCTGTGTGTGTATATTTATTTCAGCATCGTGCGTTCAATATACAAGATTGTCATGCAGCTTTCCTGCAGAATTTAAAGCAATTTTGGCTCATAATAGTATTTTTTTCAACACAGTTTGATGCATTCTTTTTCAAACCTTTGTTTTGTGATTGTCGTTATATGTTCAGCGTTCATGCATAAATATAATTTCTAATTAATCTTGTACTCTTGAGGGTACACGTGAAATTGCCATTGATTTAGATGCTAATTTTGAAGTTTATGATTGATTGAGGATCTAAGGGCCTGCTTGAGAGTTTTTTTTTTTACTGGTTTTGGGATGTACTGTTTATGAGGGGTTGGAAAAATCGATACTTGTTAGATTTTAGGGGCACTTTTTTTTGGTGGTTAAAAAGCAACCCAAAATCATTGTAGTGTAATTTTGGCCGTCTTTCTCAACCCACCAAATTGGCGGGATTTGGCCGTTCTCAAATTCTCTTCCAATTTTACCCACTTTAAAAAAATAATTACGAAATCTATCATAACTTGTACAAAAAGAAAAATTCCTATACATTAAAATCAGTCATTCCAAAGGTCTCCCTCTTCTTCAGTTCTTCATTTTCTGGGTTCTTTCCAAACGTCTTCGTCTTCTTCAGTTCTTCATTTTCTGGTTTTTTCACCATCAATTCTCTATTCAGCATTTCTCAATATCAATTTAAGGTACAAATTCTGTTAATGTACTGTATTTCCCTCAATTTTCTATGACTGAATATGCGTAGTTACAATGAAATGTGAGTTTTTTTAGAACTTCAATAGAAGTCTGTAGTTTCAATGAAATGTGATTTTTTATTTAATTTTGTTTTTAAGAACTTCATTTGCTATTAACATGTTTAATATAAGTTGTGGTTGAATTGTTCCCTAGAAACAAGTATTGTACTCCAGTGTGGTGAGTTGAGTTTCTATTTCTTCCTATTGAATTTGCTATTTTCTTGTTTGTTGCATTTGTTGGCTGGAAGTAAGCCTGCAAATAAATAAATAAATGTTTGAAATCTGTTATTGGACAATATGATTAAAATTTGCGTTCTGTTAAGTGGAAGTAATTAAGATTCTTGTAAATCTTTGTTTTGGCTTCTGGGACACATGGATGGTTAAATCATTTAGGGGTTGTTCTCCTTGAGTTCAGTTTTGTGTTTTGAGTTTTGAATTCATTTTGAGTTTTGTGTTTTGAGCGTCTATTTTGAGATTGTTGAAAATGTTTGGCATTTTGAAAACACCCAAAACGCGTTTTGAGAATTTTGATTTGATTATAATTGAAAACACTCAAAATTGTCATTTTGAGTTTTCTTTATAAATTTTTAACTTATTTTCAAAAACGTATTTTCGAAAATGAGAAAGAGAACGCATTTTCACTGTTTTGAAAAATTGAAAACAGAAAATGACTTGAAAATAGTAAAGTGAACAGACCCTTAGTTTTTAGGTCTATAGGATGAAGATGAATCAACTAAAAATCATAATAAATATTACTTGCTTTCGATCTGATATTGCTTTCTCTACCTGAAATCCAGTTCAAGCTTAGATGCTTTTATATGCAAGAATGTAGATGAAAGATTACAATTATCAATAGAGATATGTACGTTTTCTTTTCTAGTGAAATCATATTTTGAATGATTTTCAGAACCAGTGGATAATAAACCCTCAAGCATGGATTTGATAGTTTTAAAAATCGCGACTAAAAACCACTCAAAATTATTACATTAAAAAACTCTCAATCGGTACTTTGAAAAACATTGATAACTAGTACGCCGAAACTCCCTAACAGGCCCTAATTATAATTGCTCTTTTATGGTGCTGGATTGATGCTTGTCTCATGCCTGATCATTGCTCTCTAGATTCTTATCCTTATTCTTTCCATAGAAGCACGTCAATGCCTTTTAACATTTCTTTTTCCTTCTGAAATTTGGGGGATCCATAAATTAGACACTTATTTCACTGAGACCAACTGTGTACTCTTGTTCGAAACACTTTTTTACCAGCATATCTATGACCATTTTCTTGCGTTGTATAGATACTGTTGCATCTTTCATGGTACTTTCTACATAGACTTTTCAGACTAAATGGACACTTCCTCAATAGCACGCTGCAACATTAATTGCTGTTACATTAGCAAAAGTGATTAATTTAAAATGTTGGTAATATCAGGCAATTGAAAAGTGTTGGTATGATGACTGACTGACTGCTGCTTTTTTACTGATGTTTGCTGCAATAATATCATAAATCAATGAACTGGTGATGATCTATTTCCGGGGGTGGCGTATTGTAGCAAGGCTACGATTACCTTCAAGAGTGGTTTTTCTTCTTTGGCTGTAGTTTTTAACATGTACCACTTTTTGTTTATTCAACACCTGCAATAAGCCATACCTACTTTAGCAGGAGGATAGGAAACAAGAACGTTCCTACTAGGAAAACAAGAGTTAAAAGGATCAATAGCGGGAAAGCATTCTCCAAGCACAAAAGTGAGCGCAATTGGGACAAGACTATCTTAAGTAGGTAGTAGCGGACGCACACATTTTGAGATAGGGGACACAATCAAATTTATAAAAAAGTTATGAAAAACATAAATAATTCCAAACTCATTTCAAATCAATTTAATACAATGAAACAAACTATAAATGTAATTCAGACCCATTTTCTCTACCACTTTGAATTTCGGCCAAAGAAAATAATAATTTGAAATTATTAGTTACTTTCGTTAGAAATCGATTACTTTTCAAATTTTAAAAACAAAATAACTTAAGTTGACCGGCTCTTTTCGTTTCCTTTTTCTTGTTTAGTCATTCATCTTGACACAAATCAAATTTTTGGTGAATACGTAACAGAGCTATCTTGAGTATGAACTAAGGCAGCAACATGAATTATGTAGAGCAGATAAATACGTAGCAGAGCTATCTTGAGTTTGAACTAAAACAACAACATGAATTATGTAGAGCAGATGACTAAAATTCTCCCTTTTATAAATGGATGGATGATGAAAGTGGTATTTTAATAATGGTAGGTATGCTTTACAGATTTGTAGGCAGATCTAATTTTCCAATCGATTGTTCTGCAATAATACCATACTAAAACAATGACGATTCAACTAAGTTAAGCCAAAGATTCTCCGAGTAAGAAACCTCTAACCTCTAATAGAATATTTGATTGGATTGAAAAGAATTTAGTGGAACGAAAGAGAATATACACCTAGATTGTCTAGAATTTTTGATGAAGCCAACATTTTAAACTATAGGTGGTGTTACATTAGACAATATACAAGTGTAGGCGTATTTCACTTGTTTATGGATATTTTAAAAACGAATTTATTAAGTTAGATGGTACTCAATATAATAAGTAAAGTTATTTAACAAGTGGATCTCTTGGTCTCAACTTACATTTGAACAATTTATTGAGTAATTTTTTAACTTAGTCAAGAAATGATGGATTACTTAAGAAATGAAATTACTTATTAAGTTTAGTGCTCTTCATCTTGCTCTATTTCTTCTCAAGAAATAAACAATCTACAAAATCAAAATAATAATAATAAATATCAAAAAATAAAATGTTAGTGCGTCACTTGCCCCACCATGCCACACCCCCCTTCCGCCCCTGTTAGTATGACCAGTCCATCAAGGTTTCTATAATAACCATTTGTTTTGTGTGCTCTAAATGCATCCTTGTTTCAAATTTTTTTTCTTAATCGTTAATATTCACAATAAAGTCACCACAAAACTGCCTCAAAATCACCACAAAAATTATCCAAAACTCCGAGTAAGCATCAGGATGAAGGAAAAAAGTACTCTATGGAGGGTTGTATATCATACAATTATGGCATTTTTCTTCGAAAGGATTCAACATCAAAGTTGTGTTGATATGTGATGTTGGTTTCGATGGTGGTGATAGGTAACAAGTCACATGTACCAGGTCACGGGTCATTGTGCATATGTCACTGGGAAATGTCAATGGGTCACGGGGCAAACAAAATTGGTCACATATCATATTTGCATGTCATAGGTCACACTCCACTGGTTAAAGTCATATTGTGTAGGTCATAGATCAATGTCACAAGTTACATACCAAAATTAACTACTTATGGATCATATGTCACATGTCATAATAATTCACATGTCATATTGCAAAGGTAACATATCAATGTCCACATGTCACGAATCCAAGAGAATTGGTCACAAGCCATTAGATCAATAACACTTGTGACAGTTTACATGTAATAAGTCACATGTAACATATCACATGGCAAAGTGCATAGGTTACATGTCACAAGTTTAAGAGAATTGGTCACATGCCATTGATTTCTTTAACCTTGGTTCCTAGAACTATTCACAAATTTGATAACCAGATTTCGTTAGTGAGAATCGAAGTTATTTTTGCTCTGGCGAGCTCTCTGCAGGTTCTCTCCTTGTTCGATCTTCTGAAACACAATGTTGACAATTTTCAATTTGTGATTGTCATGTGGGTTTCACTTGGCTAGATTTCGATGGTGAGAAATCGAAGTTAACTCTCCGACGAGTTCTCTGTGGATTCTATTTTTGTCCAATTATGATAGTTTCCAATTTGTGACCTTAATAGTTTAATGATTTTCAAATAATTAGATTCCTGCTGTGATAATGGAGAATATTTTTTTGAGAGGTCTATGGTTTTTTATTTTGCTGTCTAGTTTTGGAGAGTCCTGTTTAGAATGGTAACTGAAAGTGTTCTTTTATAATATTTATTAGAATTTATTTTATATATAATATTTATTAATTACCACATGAGTTTTGAACTTAAACCTTTTCTCTTAAAATCAAATTAGGGTGTAGTTAAGCCCTAACTTATGTATTGTTCCCTTTTGGAAAAACAAATACACGATTACCATAGTTTCAAGAAACACTTTCAAATTTAAAAAACTTGTGGAATTCTTTCGAAAATCAAGAGGTTGCAAATGTGATTACCTAATAAAATTTTGTGACACATTAATTAATTAAACATGCCAATGTTACAATAACATACAATTTTACGGTCGTGGTCATATACTAATCACAAATCATACAAGGTAGTAATTACAAAGACACGAATTGTGAGTCAAAATTACAAATTTAATCGCAAATCAAACATCTTTATATATCACAATTTATTTATCGATTACAAATTATCAAATTAACTAGTAACAATTATCCAATTAACTGGTCAACTCTTCATCTGTCCCACCTTCGGCACCTCAAATTAACCACCCACCACCACCACCTCCACTTCCACCTCAATTCTACCTCCAACAAATCTTGACCAGTAAGAATGACTATCCAGAGACAAACAATAAGTACTTAATGAATATACATCCATTGCTAATTTGAAAGAGAGGGGGTCCACAACAGTGAATCGATTTTTGGAATTGACGGAAAAAATTATGAAATACTAGCGCAGCCCGTTGGGTGGAGTCGGCAAGGGTAGACGAGATGGTTGGAGGTCCTACTCACAAGATTCTAAGAATATTTTTCCCACCATAGTCGCGTCGTTCCATTACACTTCAATTTATCTCTCCATCTCTCTTAGCCACATGTAGGGGTGGACAAAATGTCCAAACCAAACTAGAACCGAACCAAACCAACCAAGCGGTTCGATTCGGTTCTACAAAAAATTCTACAAAAAAAATTAATAGTTTTGATTCTTCGAACAAAAAATAATTTGGTTATAGTTTTGGATCGGTTCTAATTCTAGAACCAAGAACCAAACCGAGAATCAAACTTAATTTATAATTTTATTTTTTGTATGAATTTGATTTTATGTTAATTGAAGCTAGCCCAATAGCCACTATTTTGGTACAGCCCATAAAACGTGTTTAACCCATTAATTTTCTTATTATTCAATATTTGTTTATTTTTTGAAATTTGGTACAGTACGACATATGTTATCTTGATGGATCATTCTCACATTTATTCAATACAAAGCTTTTGTTTCTACTTTTATTTTATTTTACTTGTATAACTGTCGTTAAATGCTAATTGAAATTTGTCTTCTTTATTTGGTAAGGGCTAAGTTGCTTGGCTTGGTCATTTTGTCACTACCCCTGCCTAATAATTTCGTGTTTTAACTTTATAATTCATTTTCATTTTTCTCATATAAGTCTAACGGCTTCATGTAAAGGAATTGATTGGATAGATGATGAAAATGGAACTCGATATTATTAACTTCTCGCAATGTCTAATTCGTTTATATTTGTTTTTTTAATTTGGACTTTTATGATCTTGATTAT
>CAIGRP010067115.1:9828-29843 GCA_903798385.1 Fraxinus cuspidata | reverse complement strand
TACTCACTAAACATTGAGTGAACGAGTGTTGTAAGTTTGGTTTCCAATTTTTAATTTTAACGTGTAAGGTTAGAGTTAGGTTATTGAGTTAAAGGTTTACTAGTAATGTTAATTTGGGCCAGAATTTTGGGGAAGCTCAATTGTCAAAATTGCCCAATTAATTTTGAAAAAAAATAATAGAAAAGTCCAATACCAAATTAATTTTTTTTAACGGGTAATCGGTTCGGGGTGGGGCACCGTCGCTAAATACCTCCCACCCCACCCCGAATCAGGTCATTAAAATCAAAATCATAACCATCCCATTGCACTATCGGTTCGATTTTTTTGTCCCATTCGGTTCGGTTAACCGCGATTTTCGATTTTAACGGTTCGAATTGCCATCCCTAAATTAAAATAAGAGTTATTAACACGAGATGTCCCTACATTTGGAGTTCATTGTGCATAACATTCCAACGTTACATTTTATTTGTTTTTCACATTTTCACCTATATTTCAACATTTTATCGTGAAAATCATCATTTTCATCCAATTTCTCAATAAAAAAGTTGTAAAATAACGAATATATCATCTTATTAAATAAAAAGATAATAAAAAAAATAAATAATTAATTGCAATCGTATTCCCCGATTTTTAAAAAAAAAAATACAAACAAGTCCCAAATAAATTATTAAAGCTTTAAAAGAAAATCGGTTTTGTTTCTCCTTCTCCACCACCACTACCTCCATATTCCGATTCATCCCAAATGTTTCATCAATCAGTTTACACACACACTCCACCTCCTTTTGATCAGCCTTTGATTTCCATCTTCAACGACAATCAATTCACTTACATCACCGCTCTAGACTTCAGAATCGGAACGCGTCAAACAGAACGCTAGAAAAGGGCCTAAATTTATTTAGGTCATATAATGAAGTATTGGAATTGGAAAGGAATTCTAGATTCTACTGAGGGACTAATGGCAATTGTCTTTGAAAAGGAAAGAGCCGAGAAGGGCATACCAAAAAGCATGGAACTTGACAATGACTGCATTGTAAAATTTTATCTGTAAAATAATCAAGCAAAGAAGGCACAAGCAGAGAGCTACCTCGAACTTGCTTCCCTTCAATTCGTCTTCCTCTTACCCATTGGTTTCTTTGAGAGAGTAGTACGATACTTCTAAGGAAGGGCTGGACATTTTTTTAGTTACTTCGTAGGATATTTGACAGGGAAGACTTCCTGGAAGTTCCAAATAAAAAGCCATTCAATGTCAATAAAGTAGCGGGTGGATTTCTGATCGGGCGATGGATTTCTGAATGCAGGGTGGGTGGCGCGTGATTGGTGCAAACACCAGAAAGAAGAAATGCTGCCAATTCTGGGTTACCCCAAAATAAATGGAAGTCGTAGTTTTCTGAAGATGAGAGTTGGGGAAGAAGATGAAAGGGTGGAAGTAGGATGGGGTGGTGGTGGTGGAGGAGGAGGAGGAAAAGTGATTTTTTTTTTTCTCATTATTATCTAATATTTTAATAATTAGTTTGGGACTTATTTAAATTTTTTTAAAAAAATAAATATGAGAGTATGATTGCAATTAGCTTTAAATTTTTTTTTTGTTTTATTTAAATATAGGAGTATATTCGTCATTTTACAATTTTATTGAGAAATTTGATGAAAATTATAATCTTCGGAATGAAATGTTGAAATAAGAATGAAAATGCAAAAAAAAAAAAAAAAGGTAATGTTGGGATGTTTTGTACAATAAACTCCAAATGTATGAATGTTTTGTAATAATAATTCATTAAACTAATATTACATATAAATTCAAAACGTTTCTTTCATTTTTAACTACACATTCTCAAAAAAATTATTATTTCAGAATCAAAATCTCATTATAACAAAAGAATAATGGTGGCAAAACGGGCACTAAAAATCACGTTCATCGGGCTAACTGACTGACTAATTGTGAAATATTTAATAACTTTACAGGACTTTCTTCAAATTTCAATAATATTTCAATCATTTTTGAAATTAACTCTAATGACAAGCATATAAGAAGCCTGTTTGATAATGCTTTTTGAAATTAGAAGCCGTAGTTCATGAAATATTTGATTAAAAAGTAAATAAAAATTGCAAATTCAATTAAATGTGTAGTTAAAAATAAAGTTTGATCAAATTAAAATTTACAAGACTTTCTTCAAATTTCAATAATATTTCAATCATTTTTTAAATTAACTCTAATGACAAGCATATAAGAGGCCTGTTTGATAATGATTTTTGAAATTAGAAGCCGTAGTTCATGAAATATTTGATTAAAAAGTAAATAAAATTGCAAATTCAATTAAATGTGTAGTTAAAAATAAAGTTTGATCAAATTAAAATTCAAAGGAAAAATCTTTTTAAAACAAAAGTGAAGAGTTATTTTCACCACTCAAGTACGAGCAAATTTTAAATGGTGTAAAAATACTTTATTCATCCCATAAGAATAGGTTTGACTTTCTTTTTGATTTGTCCTAAATTATAATATACTTTCCTTATTGAAAATATAGATATTTTTTAATTTTTTAAGATGCCTCTATTTTATGTACCTTGTTATCAGCAAATATAAATTAATCATATTTATACCATTTATTTAATGTAGGTGTATATTAGGAAAAATGTAAGAATATTTTCAACTATATTAATTATATATTTTTTAATATATATGAAAATAAAACAGGTCTGTTTGGAGGAGCATTTTAGTTACCCATATAGTCATTAATGTTGATAATGGTCGTTAAATATCACTATTGGTCACTCATGACTCATCTTTACACTACTTTTAGAGAAAAATTGTAAACTGAAACCTTTAACTTTTATGAATATGCTAATTGATCCCTAACCTTCAAACTTTAACACCACAGTCCTCAACCTTTTATTAACTAAGCTAGCCATGCATCAACTAAACAAATATAAAAATGATAGGTGATTTGAATAAATCTAATTTTACAAAGGACAAATTAACCGGCACTTAATTTTAATTATCATAAGTCACATAAATAGAATAAAAAGGATAAAAATAAAAATCTTTGTTATCTCTGATATCGACACTTAACCATTTTTCAAACTCATCTAGACCCGTAAAAATCGAGGGAAAATTGCAACGGCGATCCTTATCATTTCCAATTTTGCAGACTTTACCATAACCTTCATTTTGTGCTAGTGAAAGTCTCTAACCACCAACCACCAAAAATCAAAACTTGACGAAGTATCTTGTTCTTTGACGAGACTCTATCGAAAATCGCTACCACCGTCACCTAAAACAAAACAGACACAACCTACCACCACCTGCCGCTACCCACCCATCCATAGGCTAGTGCAACCACCACGAGCGCCACAACCGCCCTAACCCAACCAAACCAAACTAGAAACCACAACATAATTCGCTTAAGTGATCCCTTAAAATGAACTACCTTTGTACAGAATTCATGTATGTCAGGGGAGCATTCGATAAGCCTTTC
Organism: Fraxinus cuspidata; assembly: GCA_903798385.1. NCBI lineage: Eukaryota > Viridiplantae > Streptophyta > Magnoliopsida > Lamiales > Oleaceae > Fraxinus > Fraxinus cuspidata. The sequence goes on along the minus strand of CAIGRP010067115.1, from coordinate 26,373 downwards.
TAAAATGAAATCGCTTTTACCTTCATATTCCTGGGCATTCCATGAAATGGACCTACGCCCTCTGTTGGCAATCAACTGTAAATAGAACATGGTAAAAGTTCCAAAGCACTGTCAATTTTATCCACAAAAGCTGAAGCTCTTTGACATAAAGTACTTAATTGTAGTTTCAAAATAGCAGCTTAAAAGAGAAAATTGCAAGCAATCATTTAATATCAAGGCACGAGTACCAGCACGTGTCTAGTCAAATTTTGAAATTGAAGCACTGAATGATGGAGCGTACAAATTGGATAATATTGAAGCGGTGTATAGGTGTGTTGGTGGTCGTCGACGCGGTGGGGTTAGGTGGATTTTGATTTGGTTTGGTTGGGGTTAGATGAGGGGAAGACATGAAAATGGATGGTGATAGAGTTGGTGTAGCAACCACCTTCAGTGGAGATGCAATTGGAGTTGATATTGGAGACGCCATTGGTGGAGGCCAATTGGTGACGATGGGTAACGGGTGGTAAGTAGTGGCAACCGTTTTGTTTAGATTTGGTTTTGGGGTTAGGGTGGAGTGGGAGGAGGGTCGAGGTGAGGAAGAATATAACTTTGAGTTGAGCTATGGATACATAATTGTACCCATAGGGGTGTATATATTGGAGACCCGGCGCGCCCCACCAATAGGGTGGGGCGCCTGTTGGGCTCCCACCAATAGGGGGTGTCGGGTGTCAATTATGGACACCCCTATGTGTACAATTATGTACCCATAGCATTTTCCTATAACTTATCTTTTTAAATTTTTTTTGTTTTTATATTGTTTTAATTATTTTATGTGGTAATTGTGAAGTTACAAATTTGCCTTTTTTAAATTTGTTAGAATCAGTCAAAAGAGTAAAAAAAAAAAGTTTGGTCAACTAACGGTCAAACGGATGGAATTCGTCCATTTGTACTTTTGCTGCAACAATATGAAAGGTTTGGGACTATGGATGACACAAAGTGGAGGTTGAGGTAAGATCTGCCAAAAAAGGTAAGTGTTTGGAACCACAACTGCAATTATCCCAAAAACCGATGCGGTGCAACAACAATTATATAGGAAAATCAATAGATATAAGATAATTAGGCAGAGTGATTGTTTAACTTCAATCTACCACATATCACGTGCCATTCATTGTCTATTTAACATCTAACTAGAATGATTTCAAATTTGTGGAGGATGTTTACTTTTATGTGAAGATTAGGGACTTTCATTGCAATTTTCCCTCACTTTTACAGTTTTACTAGTCGAATGACTAAATATGTTGGGAAAATACTTTAAAGACAATTTTGCACGTACTTGAGTGACTAATGGTAAAATTAGGTAGTAAACATTGAGCTAACATTTCAAATGGTCAATAAAGTTCAAGTGAATTATTAAATTGACGGTTAAAGTAATTTTGTGACTTAATTTAGTCACTAAAATTAAATAATGTTAGATAATTGGTCACTTCTTTAACAATATTCATTCAAGATTCAAAGTTGATATTTTAAACCTTGTCGATTAACGATCATCGTGTCCATATCATGAAATTACAAATCTTCCAAATAAATCCCATGAGAAAAAAAAACTCACATTTAGTCAAAAAAAAAAAAATTCCAAAAAACTCCTTTTATCCATAATCCAAAATTTCACCATTAATAAACAATAGAAGTCTCGTCAGAAGAAAAACACGAGATCAAATGAAAGTAATTGGTTGCTTTGATGGCTCATAGTCAACGTAAAGGTTTATAACTACTAGTCGAATATGATATTAATCACATTCAAGGAGTAATTAATTATATACATGAGTTGACTTTACCGACTGAGCCCTTATTTAATGGCCATTATTTTGAAAAATTAGAGTTTTGAAAAGTATTTTTTTAAGTATGTATGATTAAAAAGTATGGAAAAGTTTTGGGTTTACGTGCAAAATATTTTACTGTATAAATGTGTGGTTGAAAATGAGCATGATAATTAAAGAGTTTTGTTATAAATGGAGACAAACATGGGCTAAATGAGACGCATAAATCCTTTAATGACGAATTTGAGATTTTGCTTGAACTTGGGGGACCAATAGCGAATCAATTCAGTAAACATTTGCACGACAACAAAATCTTCGCCACTTGTGAAATCTATCAGAGCCTTTTTATATGATGAACATCCATTTATTTTGCTAGTGAATGGTCATACAACTCCACAAATCTCCTATCCCAGCTCATTGATTAGCAGAGATGGAGTTGAGCCAAAACATAGAACAAGGCCTGTTATGAGATACAATTCAGACATGAAAAAAGTACTCCCCGAGTATGGAATAGTCAATACTCCTTGAAAACTAGTCTCGTTTTTGCTGAGAACACTCACGAGAGAGAGAGAGAGAGAGAGAGAGAGAGATTCAACATATTATCATTGAAAACAAAAAAACTGAGCAAACTACAGAGTATTAGTACGAATTCAAAATCTTTATTTTACTGCAAGCAAAACATGACAAAACTGGATGGTAAAGTACTATTTACTACTGAATTTAACAAAACCGTTATTTTACTGCAGAAAAAAACATAACAAAACTGGAAGGAATACTATTTACTACAGAATTCAGCATGCAAGCCACAGCTAACTACCATGTCTCTGTCTACAAGTATGTATGTTTTCCCTTGTTATAGATAGCTACCACTCATTGATCCTCAGCAAATTCAATCTGACAGTGAAAACTTGAAATTGCCGCTCCTAAAGCCCCAACCTCGTATTCAGCCAATTGCAGACCTCGTCCATCTCCTTAGGAACGGTATAATGACCAAGCCTGCAGAATTCGGCGTAAGGTTATGCAGTTTCATCCAAATGTAGGAGATGGTTTAATTTAAATGAAAACATTCAGATACCCGTCATATGGTTTAAATACTAGGTTCCGAAATCCAGCTAAGCTCAAGGCATGGAAGGACTTCTCTCCATATGTATAAGGGACCACATCATCACCTGTTAAAGAAAGTAACGACATTTAGGAAAACACGAGAGCTCCTGAACTATATCAGAAACAATTAAGTTCCAGATGGGAGGTTGAGAGGGATTCTCGAGGTATTATTAAGTATGCTATAGTAAGAGCTTAAACTTTTTAGGAATCTAGGATAATGATTATATGAAAGCTTTAACATCTCAGGACATACAGAGTCCATGACTGAGCAAAATCGGAAGAGATGCAGCACGCCTTGCAGCCTCATGTGATCCTCCAATCCTGTTTCTCACATTGCTGCAATAATTATAGTCCAAAAGTAAACCCAAATGCAAATATGAAGAAGCAATATCTTAATTCTAGATTGCAATGAGCATAAACAAGATAAGATATAATCAAATAATCACTGGATCTTTGATAATTCTTGTTTTGTATTCTATGGTTTTTGTATCATTTGAGACCTATCGATTGGAATTTTACCTAGCACCAGGAAGCCACCCGCTTAGACCAACAATAGCCCTTAGGGTAACAGGGTAAGGATTGCCATTTCCATATTTTCCATGAGCAAAGCAAGTTGCAGAATAGAGGGCTATTGCAGCACCCATGCTGAAGCCTCCAACACCGAGCTTAACTGTACCAGACAGCACACATCGGTAATTATAATATGTAAACCCATTTATGGAATGTCCCAAAAAAGTAAGACTGCGTATTCTAATGAAGATGACACAGACATTGAGCAAACTCTGTATGAATCTCAAAAAACAGGAAGACTCTTAGGGAGTTGAACAGATAAAATGACAAATCTTCAAAGTTGATGTTAAGAAGAACTTAAGACACATAAAAAGGTCAACTAAAGATACGAACAAGACTCTTAACTTCATACAAAAGTAATCAACAAAATTACGTAAAACATTTTTATCCAAAAGGAGTTAAATGCTGTTGATAAATTAATTAATTTTTGTTCTTTTGAAACTGAAAAAGAAGTCAATAGAAGTACACAAAACTCTAAGAAATGACGTGTTATATTTAAAGATGTTGTCAACTAACTGTTTACAGTGAACTATCCAAGATGGACCAAGAATAATTAATCTTACCATCAGAAGGCTCTGTAGATAATAAGTTTGCAATATGTGCTGCTGAAGCATCTAAACCCTCCAAATCATCTGGACCGTTTTCAGAAAGCTCTCCCACATCAAACCCTAATATGAGAAGAGAAGTGTGACTTTAACTAACATTCATTAAAATCACCGCATTCAAAATTTTCTGATTTTTTCCTTACACGCAGTGCAAGGAAATCCACCAAGCATAGCCACTGGGCGACTAGGAGCAGTAGGGCATATCCATTTTACCTGCATGAAAACAGTTGAGTACAAATATTTCAGTAGGGTAAGATAAAAAACAATTTCTTTCTGAAAGTTAGGTGGTCTAGTAATGCAATTAAAGAAGAAAAGTAAACTATATCGGTTAAAAATAGGACAGATAACTTACATTTGGAAGGGGGAGACTTTCCAAAAGTTGTGAGCAGCTGCAAAAAGAAATATAGAACAAAATGAGCATATAATTTTCTTTTCTACTTTATGTTTCTTATAATATAAAGTAATTGCTATATAATATGCTAAAGGACGAGAACTTTATCTAACTACAGAAATTTGAGATTTTGCTTGTAAGGAAATATAGTTTGTAAATATTTACATAAAATGTATTAAAATACCAAGGAAAGGAATCAACAGAAGGTTTGGATTTGAAACTGTTTTAGGGAACCTTCAAAATTAAGTGAACTAGTGATCCCAACAAAACATAAGGCATGCAGCGAATAAAGTTTTATTCAAGATTTCTTATGTTAATTACGTTTAGAATTGTAAGAGGCCAAGATAAAAAGTAAAGTTTTCTTTAGTAAAGTCTTGAGAAAAAAATAAGTGTGTAAGCATGACTTCTTTAGCCATTGACATTCTTTCCAGAGGAACTTTTCCTCTTCCTTCAGTGACAAAAGGTCCACTTGTTTAGTACCACTTTATTATAAGGTATATACCAATCATCAGGAAAAATTAACTGTCAAAGTTGTTGCACATAAAAATAAACACATCATGGTCCCCATATTAATAATTTAAGCTCTTTTCACAATCATCCACCATTGACGGTTAAATTGAAAAAATCAATACTCATGATTCATAATTAAAAAATGCCTAAAGCTAGAATAATTCTACCTCGAGCCGTTATCGCCAAGGCCATGTAGCCAAACTATTGTTGCCTGATGTTTCCCTCTAGGCCTCACCACATATGTCCTCCCAAACTCAAATGTCCTTCTAGCTGTTCTACTTCCTACAAATTTGTTCAATAAAGTCATTAATTGTACTCGAACAAATCGAGGACATAAGAGTGTAATGACAGAAAAAAAAAACAGAAACAACTGTGATAAGCATTCATTTCTATGTTATAAGGATCAAAAGCTGAAAGAAACAATCTCAACTAACCAGAGCCCATAGACGAATTTGCATAGCTCATCATAGCCGGTGGAGATAAAACTGCAGCTGGGAATTTTCAAGAATACCTTGTGTGCAATACGAAATGAACTGAAAAAGTTGCAAGCAATGAAGAAAACAGAAGCAGAGACACCCCTATTTATACTCAAAAGTTCATATTAATTGAAAAAATGGAATCAACACACGTATGTGTGAACCAGCTACACATTGCCTATAACTCAAAAAGCGAGAAAGAGAAAGAAGAAGAAGCATCCATGAAAAGGAGAGGTGAAGACAATGACAAAAAGCAGAAATCTTTTTATCAACAAAGAAAATTAAAAAAGGGGGAATCAAACCAGAAAATAAAACCCACATGAGTAAATTCATTCCATGAATTTCCCTGAGCCGTTGAGGTTGAATGACTCTAGATTTACAGCATAGAAGAGAATCTATGCTTGTTGGCAGTGGCTATAAAAAAAGCACCCAGAATTAAACTTTCAAGAATATTACTGAAAACATGGAATAAATTCAAGAAAATATCTTTATTTCAATCATTTGTTTATGCATATTTGATAATGCCCATTATCTCGAATGTGAAGTTCAAAATTTTCTAATTTTTCATCATTCTGTCACAGCATATTTCTTCTGACACTAGTGGGAATATATAATAGCTGCGAGTTCAGGTTTTGTATTGCTGTATGAGTTAGAATACAACATTTGACGGTACAAAATAAATAGGAATTTCTGGGTTACCTGGAATTGAGAGAGACAGCATTAGCAAAAGCATACAAACTTTCTTTCTATTGCTTGCCACTTATCATTTTCGTAGTTCCAACGTGGCAAAAGAAATTCTGGAATGTAGAATTTGAATCAGAAACTCTTGTTAGGATTTTAGAAATTCGAAGGGTAAGATTGTGATGCTTTAGTTATTCGACTTTCGTCCTTTAGGTTGCACGGCTAGACGAGCTTTATGTCTCTCTCTCGTAAGATAGTGATGGTTTCCATTGGTCGATTCTCATCGTTTAAGGTGCAGCATTTGTCCTATCTCTCCCACAATGTTATTAATGAGTTCACATGTGTCTTGTATTTCCGTAAAAAGAACCAATGGTCATGGGTTCAAGTTCAATTGTTGCATATTTATAAAAATAAAATGCTTTTGCAAAAAGACTCAGCATAGGCTATAGTTACATCCCCTATAACTTTTACTTCTGTTTTTACCTCATATAGAAGGGCTTTTGCAAAAAATTACCTTAATTTTTATTTGAAAATTATTTTTTAAAAGAGTTTTCTATTTTGAAAGTACTTTTAGATAAGTTACATTTGACAAACTTCTTTTAAAAGCTCTTCTAATTACCAAAAATAATTTCACAAAATTAGTCAAACGAGTTCAAAAGCAGTTTTTGAATTTCAAAAACTCCTTTTAACTTTTCAAAAATCATGTCAAATTAGTCCTTATTCATGTTTGGATAAATTATAATTATATATTAAGTCACAAAATAGAAAATTTATGGACCAAATTGTTTTTGTACCACAATTCTTGCATTGCCGCCACAAAAATTGCACTGCATCCAAGTTCTCCCACATCTTTAAAAATGGACCCCCACCCCACTACCTTTTGGCATTAATCAATGCATAATCCCATAGGCATAGAAAATTATTGTAGAAATGATACAGATTCGCAGCATCTCATGGTGCGTTTTCTATGTTGTATAAAAAATCAATAGAAAACTGTCAAGTGTTTTTTTGTACTGTCAATTTTTTTCTATACTTACAAAGCAAAACTGTTAATCAATTGTACAACACACTAAAGCACTTCTTTTACTTCTCGACCCCAACGGCCCAAGCTATTATGTGGATCATACCTATCCATCACGGGTCCAGTCCAGCATTAGATTTGGGCCCCACAGAGCTCGGATGCCTGACCCTATTTGACACCCCTAATTTGATCATTGTTAGTTTATAGAAATAGTGCGACTTTTAATTTCTAATCACCTTTCACAAGTACCTTTAACCCTCAAGAGTGGTTGGTATTTGAGGTATGTGCTTCGTTATCTTGTAGTGTAGTTTCTCCTCCTCCGTTGGTAGCCACTTGGACGGCACAAAACATACAACAAGGGTTGAGGAAAAACTACTACTCAACAACGATTGTGGTTCAAGAATAAGTATAGAAGGAAGAAGTGCACAAGGGTATGTGAAGATTGAGAATATAACATCATAATTTTGAGGACATGTCTCTATCTGTAGCAGCTATGGTGTCCGCGTGTCTCTAGCCCGTGGTAACAAGGGTCATGCGCTCTCATTCTCCTGTCAATATAGGTATGTCGTTGTATGCGCATAATACGTGTACCAATCAAAATGTGTTGGTTGTGACGGTCACAAATGTCAAGGATAAACATCTCGAAGAGCAATGCTAACAAGGATGAATAATTGTGTCTAATAATTAGACTCCACTTGACTAAGGAGCTACGACCTACCCTGTTATCATATATAGTGTCCAAGCAGCTTTAGGGACAAAGTCGTCCAATCGACTACCATAGGTCATTGTGGGATGTAGCAGCTACCAATCTTTACAAATTCTATCCAACCATCTACACATCAGGGATTATCAGTTATTATAGTTTTTTCCGCTTGTTATGTGATAATCGTAAGTATATGATGTCAATTAAAAAAAGTAGTAAAATAGACCTAAAGAGTTCAGATTATCATTTATCATTAATTACTAACCTAACTATTCCTAGCTCCTCCGTAAAGTAAATATTGATGGTAAGGTTTTGATTAAAATTAAAATTGGCTAAGAAGGTAAAAACAACTATATGAAAATGTTTTCATTGGATTGAGGATTAAAGCCCCGTTTGGGCCCCTTTATTTGATATTATAATTTTTGGAATAGTTTTATTTTTAGAATAGGTGGTTGAAAAAGAAGAAAAGATTTTTGATTTACGTGTAATATTATTTTATTAAAGAATGTGTTGTTGAAAAAAGAGAGAAAAAAATGTGTTATAATTTTAATGGAGGTTAAATGGGAGCTAATATGATGGTTGAAGCATTGTTTCATACGATTTCACAGGGGTTATTACCTCTAATCTACTATCTCAAGTTCAAGTCATAAAGTTGTACTCGGTCGAATTCACTAATTAAAGAATTTAACTCTTTCGAGCTCAAATCAATCATATTCTATTGAGTCAACTCATACATCTATGTGAATCTGAACAAGTTTCAACTAAACATATTAATGATTTGTTTGTCACGACTTTTGCATCTTGTAGAAGAGTTTTCTAAGAAAATTACCTTAGACCAAATTTCTCAAAAAACTCTTATCCAAACATGTTTAAAAGCAGGTTCGTAATCTCATAAGAATGATAGAATAGCATGTATGATGAGAATTCAAGCAACAATATCTATAAAACGACATTTTCGATGATGACTAGTTTATTTTGTTAATCTAATGTTTTTTGTTAAAAGTTGAACGAAGTATTCCTCTAATCGAAGTGTTATTGCAGATGAACAATCTTTCGTTCTTTTGTAAATAATTTGATTAATATGGCATGCCCTACTTTATACCATGTCTCAACTACAAACAGTAGTGCTTAAATGCTATATCAAGCAACTCTAGAGAATGTCAAACGCTATTATATGCAAAGTAGTGCTTGATGCTGTCAAAAAGCACTTGAGATAGTGTCAAACACTACTTTAGGCTTTGTCGAGATAATCAAGTGGTTAATTGGTATGAGCGACTAAGCTACATCAACATTGGAAAACTAGTACAAATAAAAGATAAAACAAATTAACGTTTAGATTTTGTATGTTGTTGTTCATGATGCATGTTCTTGTCCTTCAACTCATGTCGTTATGGGTTGAATTAGATATTATGTTGTAGGAAAGCCCTCATTTTTTGCATTAACTAAGGGAATATTTGTTTCTTCCACCATGCCTTCACATTACCGGGCCGATCCAGCCTACTATTAAGTTCACCGGTCTCCAATCTTGTGCTCCCCACATAGGGTTTAATGATTCAACTACTACTAATGTTATCATTCTCCAATCATGAGCTCTCTTGCATAGGGTTTAATGATTCAACGTAGATGCTTCTTAGCACTTTCTTTCCATCGTCTCAAATTGTATTGTACCGTATGATAAATCTAAGGAGTGAGAGAATAATTTATAACAACATGAGCAACAAATATAAAACGTGATGAATTGAATAGGCAATTTTATTTCATAAAACGCATTATCTTCGAAATAGACCAAAAAAACAAAAAAAATACTAAACGTGTTTGGTCTTTGTATATTTGAAAATATATTTTCAAAAATAAAATTAACTTATAATATAAAAACTCAAAACTCATTTTTTAAATTCTAAGAATTATAATAAAAAATCAAAAAAAATTCTAAAATATAAAATTCTATAAAATTTAAATTATAAAAATAAAATCATAAAATTATATAAAAAGAAAAAATGAAATTCTGTAAAATTCAAGAAAAATAAATTTTTAAAAAACATAATAAATAATAATTGTTCAAACTCTCAACAATATTTACCGAAAAATTTGAAAAAATATGTTTAAATGAACATGGATAAAATTTTGAGTAAACGTCATTAATTTTTATATTTTATTTCATATGTTTTGTCATTTCAATTTATTATTTATTTTTATTTTACTTTTAGATCGGGAAAAAATATTATAAGATTTATCAACTTTAAAAAAAATATATATATTACTTGATAATAAATTGATTTTTTTATTTTATTGAATATTCAAATTTTATGAAGTGAAATGTCATAATAGTTTACCAACAGATGATGTGACGAGATTTAATTGGATCAAAATTTCATCAATCAAATAACTTCTCCACCTATATTTTGATACTTCATCGTTATGTAAAACATTATGTAAATAGTTATGTACAATAAGCATTTTCCTTAAATAATTTCTTAAGATTTCAAAACCAAACGTATTTTTTTTAGTTTTCTGTTTTGAGAAAAATTTTCAAAATGACAAACCAAATGCAATTTTAGGAATCTTAAAATAGATATTCAAAACGAAAAAAACACTCGAATGAACTCGAATGAAAATTGAAATATAAATCAAACGAGCCCTTAGTTTCACACTAGAGTAATTTTCTACTTGAAGTTATTTATGGGTATACTTTATTGAATTTCCATAATTTTTGGAACACCTAAACTCACTAACCAAAAACAAAAATGAAAAACAGTTATAATTTAGCCCGAGTAATAGTTCCCTACTTTTACGAGAGTAAATTTAGTGAAAATCTTTTATATGTTAACTCCATTACAATATACTTGCAACAAAAGAAAAATCCACATTAATTTGAAATAGTTATTAATTCATAAATCTATACTCAATTTTGTTTTAAGTATATGCTGCTGGCACTAGCTTCTTGTTTAAATTATTGTCAATGAATCAAATTCCATAATTTCCACTAATAAAAACATGAGCACTAAACCTAATGAGGAATGCTTCTTTTAACATTTGAATAATACTTAAAAAGTTTTGTCTTATTTATATTTAACTATTGTACCAAAATTGGTTTGTTATATGGTGCCTTTATTCCCTCGACCATTTTGAAAATTGAAACTCAAATCGAAGAATCCTGTGGCTTTTCTTCCCTTTAAAGTAGAGTGAGACCTAGATGAGGTCAGGATCAGCTAGAACGAGCTAAAATTTCAAATTTGGGGTAGACTTAGACAATTACTTGAAAGTAAATTTACGTATAAGTGAAGAAAGAAAATTTGAAATAAAATATTTTTTTGTTGGTCAAAGTTGAAAGTAAGTAAATTATTTTACTTACAAAATTATATATATATTTTAGTATTTATATAAATAAATCTTTTACTTGTAAACAAAAATGGGTAGCATGTATTGATGTCAAAAAATGTACTTGAGTGTATCCATGCTTGAGCTGTACAGCCTGTATGGACGAGCTTAGCTCATGAACAAAACTTCCAATAACTTGGAACAATATGATAAGTGTTGATATCGTAGCCCCTTCAATGTTTAAGTCTGTTTGGTTTTATTGGAATTTGCAAGTCTGCGAAAAAAAAGAACTGAAATTAATATGATGTAAAAATCAAGGAGTAAGTTGTAATTTGTATAAATTGAGTTGTATAGTTCTAGAGTTCGAGTATGAAAAGAGGAGAAAAATGGCGCCGCAATTTCGCTAGCTCATCGCCATGTCTTTGCTTGAGCAGTAAAAATGGAAATATCGCTGCTCACCTGCCGCTTCGTTCTCGCTCAAGCGACAACTTGTCGCTCGCCTTCGCTAAGCTCTCGCTCGAACGATAGTGTCATCCGAAAAGTTTTAACACTTTTTATCCGGCCCATTCAACCCTAAACCTACAGTATAAATACCAGCACACATCTGAACGATTTTTTTGAAGGTTGAAAATTTGAGAGAACACATAGTGCTCCATATCTTCTTCATTAAATTCATCCATAATTTTCAACCTTCGTAATTTGATTTATTCTTGGCAGTGAAAATATCATCCTCACTTAAACCAAACACAAAAACTTCTTACTTCTTAAATATATGTCAGAGTTTTCAAGATCAAGGGAAGATAACTAGAATTCCAATTGTTGTTGGAGAATACAGGGTTTTTTGTTGAACCATAGGAGATAGACGAATTCATAAAGTCGAAAGTTGGTGTAGGGGCACACAATCCAGGAAGGTTGTATGAATTGCATTCATGAGGTCAAAAAGTACTAGTGGTAGTCGTGTTTGACGGACTGTAAATTTAAATTCGTTTATAGTGAATTTTTGATTGGCCGGTTTCTTCGTGACCATTCTATGTATTATTTATTGTTTTCATATAACTGCGACAGTTCAACATAGGGAAATCAAATTGATTGATTAATCATCTAGAGATAATTAAAAATGACTTATTGCTATTTAATTATTAACTTTTTAATTCCGCATAATCACATATTCACCCCCTCTTTAAGTGAAATTTGGGTTGAACCTCGTAATTTCAAATTTAATAGATAGACAGAGAGAATATAAGCGTAAGGTCGAGGACCTCACCCTTATTTCTGTACTAGAGGCTTAAATATAAGGAGTTGGGGGTGACGCGCGCCATGCAAGCTGTGGACATGACCATGCCTATGAGGGCAGACTCACTTTCATACATAAGAGCAAGGTACTCAGTCGATCTGGGATGTCTGGAGTATTGAGTCACAAGGTATGATTTGGATGTTATGGAAGTTGAGCATTGTCAATGGCCTATGGTAAACCGAGTGAGAGGTCTGGACCCTACTTAGTCATGGCAATGTGCTGAGCTTAAACCCATGAGCTCGGCTCGAGCTCGTGGCTCGTTTGCTAGTGGGTGAGCTCGGCTCGGCCCACGAGCTCGTAAGCTCATGATTCAAGCCGTGAGCCCACGAGCTTTTTGATTTTTAACTTTTTAACTCTTTTTTTAAAATTTTCTTTAATTTTTCACGAGCCCCGAGCCGCTCGCAAGCTTGACGAGCCGAGCCCTCACTTGTGGCTCGGCTCGGGCTCGGGGTGGCTAAGTTTAGAGGTCAGGGTCATCTACTGACTACTTAGTATGTTGGTCTACAACGGTTGGGTTCTCCTGCCAAGGAATATAGAGGTCAGGGTCATCCACAAGAAGTTAGGTACAATATTCTCTTCCTAAATTTATAATATAGAAAAAAAAAAGGAAGCAATACTTGAAGTTTGTTAGTTCAATTTAACCACATTCCTTTACTATCATACATGCAAACACATAATTAATGGAATTTTCCATTACACATTAATTTATGAAGACTTGAATTTTCATGTTAAAAAGTTAATTTTATTAAAAGAAATAATCCAAGTTTGTATATATTAATTAAATATTTTATATTTAACAAATGTGAGATTTTAATTTATCGCCATTGATGTTATAATCCCAATTTATGTGGTGTTAGGCAATATGCTAAATGAAAGATGAAATTAAATTACTTGTATAATTGTAGTTATCATTTAATGTCACATTAATAACACATAAATTGAGGTTATAACATTCCAAGTGAGACTGAATAGTATTACTCGTGAAATTTGTCTCTTAACACGTTCTTGGAATATGGTTAATTATTTAAGCACATCAAACTTGAAATTCGATCGCTTTTTGAGCAACATGCACCCACAATATGGTTATTTGGCTGAGCACACCAAACTAGGAACCTAATCGCTCGCTTGAAATTTAGAAGGATTAAATTGTTCGTATGAATTTATTAGACTATGATATTTACTAAGATATGAGTTTTATCTTAAAAGATTAGTGCATTAAAAACAGTAGCTCACATCAATTAATATTTTTAGATTTAACCGACGTTATATTCATTTCTTAATGAGTTCTTCATTAATCTTTTGAAATCTGAGGCTTCATTGGTAACACCAATGTAATACAAGTGAACCATTTTCCTTGTGAAAGCAAAAGGATTTGATGTGACTATATATATATATATATTTAGTCACATCAAATCTATATGTGTGTGTGTATATATATATATAGACACACACACTTTTAGTTACATTCACATGATAAAACACAGGATATATGTAAAAGTTATTCCTCTACAAGGAATTATTTAATCACATGTCAAAAATATTCTCCAAGGAAATGTCTCTTAATTATTCCAAAGGAATGGAAACACATCTATTGTTAATCTTTTCCCATTATTGGTATGATAGGGACATATATGGGCAACTCTAGAATCAATTTTATTTTGATTCTCTCATCATCACCATTCAACATTTTAATGAGCGATTTTTAATGGTTGCTTTCCAGGTAAATCATCAACTAAAATTGGAAGTTGAAATATGAAAAGAAATAACGCCTTCACGTCTAGAGTATCAATCCGAAAAATCAACCAACATCCACACGTTATCGTCCTAATAAATGGCAATATTACATGTAGAAATTATTATTGTCCAATTGGTGCCATGTCAACCACAAAAAGGTCCCATCACTTGCTCAAGTAGATGAATTAAACATTTATGCCTTGGTCGTCAAGACCTGTTGAACAAAAGAATGCTTAATCACCAAGGCTTGCCTCAACAAAAAAAAAAATCTGTAAGACTTTAACACTTATCCAGAAACTTGATTAGAAGCCTTAGATATGAAGATGAGTCGTCTCAGTACAACTTCGAACAAATCAATCTTGATGTTAGAGCATCATGCCATCAATAAGCGATAGGCGTCTACATCAAAATTGGAAAACTAGTACAAATAAAATATACAACAAATTAATGTTTGAATTTTTTGTTGTTGTTGTTCACGATGCATGAGCTTGTCCTTCAACTCATATCTTCATGGGTTGAGTTAGATATGATGTAGTGGTCTCATCTACCGATTGAGGCTTCAATTATTGCAGTGACAACATATTTTTTTGACTTGTTTCTTCGTCAACATAGAGAATATTTGTTTCTTCCACCCAGCCCAGGACGATTCCAACATACTATTAAGGATATCATTATCATGATTCAACTATTATTAATGTTACAATTCTCCAATCTCGTGCACTCTGCATAGGGTTTAATAATTCGATGTAGGTGCTTCTTAGCGCTCTAATGTATCCAATACAAACAACAAATATAAGAATTTACTCTTTTGAGTCCTAATTTCCGTAAGAGCATAAGGACGAGGGAAATTCATACATTGAGCTTAGTGACAAATACAAGCCATCCTATTGAAATAAATTGTAAGGAACCGTATAATATAGATACTATATATAAGGAAATGCATGCAAAATAAAAATTAAGTTGTTAAAATGGTCTAAACACGATCGCAAATAGAGGGAAAAAATCGTTTGCTTGTCAATTCCACAACTACCTACATGCAACAAAAGAAGAATCCAAATTAATTTAAAATAATTATAATTTTTGAATCTTTACTTAATTTCCTTAAATTAAGCATATGCTGCTGGCACTCGCTTCTTGTTTAAATTATTGTCAATGAATCAATTTCATATTTTTAACTAATAAAAACATGAGCACTAAACCTAATGAAGAATGCTTCTTTTAACTTTTGAATTGTGCTCAAAAGTTTCTCTTTCTTTTTAGTTCAACTTTCTAACTATTATACCAACAATTGGTTTGTTAAATGGTACCTTTATTCACAGTACCATTTTGGAAATTGAAACTTAACTTGAAGAATCCTTTGGCTTTTCTTCCCTTTAAAGTAGAAGGTAACTAGATTACGGCAGGAGCAGAGATAGGACGAGCTAAAATTTCAAATTTGGGGTGAGCTAAAAATTGCACCCCTCCTATCTAAGCCCCTGTTTGTGATCCTTGTAAAAATATACTGCGCAAGAAGTATACAGTTCAAAGAACGTCTTTTTAATCTGACTTCTGTCAAGATATTCTTCATAATCTAAAGAAAGAGATTTCGCTGGCACCCTAAAGCAACTTATCTAATATTCTCATTTGTTCATCGTTTAAGCCACAGTTGTAAAATAGTTTTAGTTATACTAACTTGCTTGAACGAAGAGAAGTCTCCAAAAAAACCCTGAACCTACAGAAAGGTCGAACTAAAAGATATGATTTTTTGTTGATCAAAGTTGAAAATAAGTAAATTATTCTATTTCATAAGTTATCTTTATTTTATATTAGTATTAACATGAATAACTCTTTTACTTGATGATAAGTGTATTTTATATACTTATTTGGACTATTAAATGCGATTAATTATAATTAAGTTTGATGACTTGTAGCTAAGTTAGATGTTAATTTTATTTGTTAAATAAAACTCAGGAAAATTTGGGTGAATTGGAAGAAAGAAGTGAAAAATGAAGAAATACAAAGTCGGGTTCAGATAGGCTACGGAGAAAAGGTCATTTCATGACTCTTTATTCAATAGTAATCTTTCTTTTAAGGAGAATATATAAGGGTCATTTGATTGCAAGAATGAAATATAAGTGGAATGAAAATGAATTCCAGGGAATCAAATTACTTAGAACTTGTTTTATTGGGAATTGTAATTAATTGTGTTTGATTAGTATAATTTTCCACCTTGAAAATATTGAAATTTTGGATCTTTTGGAGTTCGTTTGGCTTTATTTTTCATGAAAATTGTCCATTAAATTGATAGAATTTATTACAATTAGAGATATAAGTTATTTCAATTGCAAAAAAAAAAAAAAAAA